>SJXQ01007003.1:410058-500358 GCA_006408695.1 Aepyceros melampus | reverse complement strand
AAACTGACCTTTTCCAGTCCTGTGGCCCTACTGAGTTTTCCAAACTTGCTAGTGCATTGATTGCAGCAATTTAACAGCATCGTCTTTTATTTTTATTTTTTTGTGTGTGACTTTATTTTTTTTAATTAATTTTTATTTTTTTAGTTTGTTTTGCTTTACAATACTGTATTCGTTTTGCTACACATCGACATGAATCAGCCACGAGTGTACATGAACTCCCAATCCTGACCCCCACCTCCCCGCTCCCGCCCCAAACCCTCTCTCTGGATTATCCCCGTGCATCAGTCCCAAGCATCCTGCATCCTGCATCAAACCTGGACTAGTGATTCGTTTCACTTATGATATCATACATGTTACACTGCCACTCTGCCAACCCATCCCACCCTCTCCCTCTCCCACAGAGTCCAAAAGGCCATTCTATACATCTGTGTCTCTTGCTGTCTTGCATACAGGTTTATCATTACCATCATTCTAAATTCCATATATATGTGTAAGTATACTGTATTGGTGTTTTTCTTTCTGGGTTACTTCACTCTGTATAATTGGCTCCAGCGTCATCCACTTCATTAGAACTGATTTGAAGAGCATAAGCTTATAATTTTTGTGAGGTCTAATTTATCAGCTTTTTATGGTTTGTGTATTTTAAAAAATAAGTTTAATCCTTACTTTTAGGTGTATACTTAATTTGGGATCAATTTTTGAATAAAGTACAGGATAAACTTTAAGATTTATTTTTTTCCCCTTTGGGATATAAATGTCCAATTGTTGCAGCATTGTTTTTGGAAAGATTATTCTTTCCTCATTGAATTATCTTGGTACCATTGGTCAAAAATAATGTGACCTTATCTGTGTGGGTCTGTCTCTAGTATCTGCATTCCATTTTGTTCATCTGCATGTCTCATCATCTGTGTGGGTCTGTCTCTAGTATCTGCATTCCATTTTGTTCGTCCGCATGTCTCATCATCTGTGTGGGTCTGTCTCTAGTATCTGCATTCCATTTTGTTCATCTGCATGCCTCATCTTCATGGTGTATCGCACTACTTTGATGCCAATATTTTAGCCAATACTTTATATTAAAGTATTAAAATCAGGTAGTGTGGATCCCCCAATGCTGATTTTTGTCTTCACAATTTTTGACTATGCTATGTCCTTTGCTATTCTATAATATGTTTAGAATCAACTTGTAAGTTTCTGTTAAAATATATGTTGCAGTTTGTTTCTTAATACGATAAATCTATAGATCTGTTCGATCCCTAGTCCAGAACGATCCCCTGGAGAAGGAAACGGCAACCCACTCCAGTATTCTTGCTTGGGAAACATCATGGAGAGAGGAGCCTGGTGGGCCACAGTCCATGAGGCTGCAAAGAGTTGGACACAACTGAAGTGAAAGAGCTTCTCTGGTGGTGCTAGTGGTAAATAACCCACCTACCAGTGCATGAGACTTAAGAAATGCTGGTTTGATCCCTGGGTCAGGAAGATTCCTTGAAGGATAGCATGGCCACCCATCCAGTATTCTTGCCTGGAGAATCCCGTGGACAGAGAAGCCTGTCAGGCTACAGTCCATAGGGTCTCAAAGAGTCAGACACAAGTGAAATGACTTAGCATGCAAAACCAAGTGACTGAACAACAAACAGATCAGCTTGGAGAAAACTGATGTCTTAACAACACTGAGTCTTTCCAGGAATGCATACACTATGTCTCTCCATTCATTTGGGATTTTTTTTTTCATAATATTCAGCATATAAATCTTTGCACTTAGGTCTTAGATTCACCTCTAAATAGTTCACATACATCATTTCCATTCTGTTTAGTACCTGATGATTTTAGAGTGTCGTGGTCATTGGTTATGTTCCAGTTCTCCATTTATTGACCTTTTGTTAAATTTGTCTTTTACTGCTTTCTTGAAGACGTGACACGCTTTGGCCAATATGACATTTCTAAGCAGAAGTCTTTGAACCTTATGGCAATTCACCCCTTCCTGTTGCCCCCTCACCATGGAAAAGTTGTAGGAAGAATGGTGTATCTTTATGATGTATGTGCATGTCAAGGTGATTGGAATGTAGGGTATGCTGAATGTGAGGAAGCCTAAAAAAGCATTGGTCAAGATTATAGAGACATTTAGTACCATTTCAAAGCAAGGGTGCGACTTCTGAAGACTTGTAAGCAGGGAAATAGAGTGCCCATAGCTGAGCTACAGAATGACACATCTAGGATAGGTCGGAGAAGGCAGTGGCACCCCACTCCAGTACTCTTGCCTGGAAAATCCCATAGACGGAGGAGCCTGGTGGGCTGCAGTCCATGGGGTTGCTGAGAGTTGGACACGACTCTGACTTCACTTTCACTTTTCACTTTCAAGCATTGGAGAAGGAAATGGCAACCCACTCCAGTGTTCTTGCCTGGAGAATTCCAGGGATGGGGGAGCCTGGTGGGCTGCCGTCTATGGGGTCTCACAGAGTCAGACACAACTGAAGTGACTTAGCAGCAACAGCAACAGATTGAAAAGGAAGAGGTACTGATGATACCTGTTAGGAAACTGTTCCTCTAGTCTGTTGATGAAGACGGTCATCTGTGTTTGTATCAATAATAGGGCAAATGGAAAGGATAAAAGAAAATGAAATACTGGTAGAGAGAAGAATCAGGAATTGATATCTGATTGAATGTAGTAAATAGAGAAGAGGGAGAATCTTTCAGGGAAGAAGTTCTATGTCCGTATTGTAGGGGATTTTTTCTTTTTAGGGCACTATTTGGAAAGTATACATGTTTCTGTGTCAATATATAGGGAGCTAAGCTACTGTGGGGCATTCTCCTTGTCAAGATTTTCATTTTTGCTGAGATA
The DNA here is from genome assembly GCA_006408695.1 of Aepyceros melampus. Classification (NCBI taxonomy): domain Eukaryota; kingdom Metazoa; phylum Chordata; class Mammalia; order Artiodactyla; family Bovidae; genus Aepyceros; species Aepyceros melampus. The sequence goes on along the minus strand of SJXQ01007003.1, from coordinate 497,522 downwards.
TGAAATGGGGTTCCTGCTGTTTCCCTGTCATGGGATGAAGGAAAAGAGACACAGTGGCAGAGAGAGAGATTCTTCTAAATTCTGACTCAATGAGAAATAGCTTCCTACTTATTACTAAAGACAGTGAAGGTGCTTCATGTATCCTGGTTTCTCCTGGCACTTGAAGTACTCTGTGCTATCGTGAACTGGCTGTCCTTACCATATTTCTAACTTTGATTCTAGGATCTCTTATGAGATTGAGTTTCATTTTTCTTACTTTTAAAATTGGGAGTGTGGTTTTCAACATCTGCATCAGCTTATAAACATGAGAGGCGAAGTGTGGACATAACTATGTTTATTCTCACTGGAGAATGAAGTTTGGTGCTTTTCCAACCTTATTTTCTTGTGTGGGAGACAAACATACTTTCATCAGCTTTAAGTGTCCTCCCTCTCCTCTGTTCTGTCCAGACTCTATAGAGCTTGAAGCTGGACTGCCTGTGAGAATGACTGTGCCCTGTTGCCAGTTTTCTGAGTTTTGGCTTTACTGTCTAATACATGGAATTTTTTCCTTTGAATTTGGAATTGTAGTGCTCTAGTAATTCCCCAGCCCCACTCCAGTACTCTTGCCTGGAAAATCCCATGGGCGGAGGAGCCTGGTAGGCTGCAGTCCATGGGGTCTCACAGAGTCGGACACGACTGAAGTGACTTAGCAGCAGCAGCAGCAATAATGCCCCGCCCCACTCTAGTACTCTTGCCTGGAAAATCCCATGGACAGAGGAGCCTGGTAGGCTGCAGTCCATGGGGTCGCTAAGAGTCGGACATGACTGAAGCGACTTAGCAACAGCAGCAGCAGTAATGCCCAGAGCACACCTTTCCTGCAGCATATCCATTTTGACTCTTAGGTCCCGTGCTTTGACACATAATCATGCACAATGAAGGAGTTGCATATATCTTATATTATCTGTTAGCCTGGAAAGCACACACATTAGAGAAAAACACCCTCACTGTAAGCTCTACAAATGTCAATCTTATCGACACGGTATGCCTTGAGGACTGATCTGACCACAACCAGTATGTTACTTAGATTTGGCTTGGGGAAGCCATGTCTTTTTCACCTTTTATTTTTTTTTTTTTCAAATCAAAAATAATATATTAACAGGCTGTAGTACAGAGGGAGTACATAAATTATCATTGCCCTGCATGAACAGTAATTTACAGGTTTGGCTCAGACATGACTTAGATTAAATAATTAACTATGTACAGTACTTAACAGTATAAAAGTAATTAATCTAGCTGCTTCATACTGGTTCGGCCTAAATAAACATGCAGTAAAAAAGTCATATGATTTTATTATATTTTCACTCACGTTCAGTTCAGTTCAGTTGCTCAGTCATGTCCGACTCTTTGCGACCCCATGGACTGCAGCATGCCAGACTTCCCAGTCCATCACCAACTCCTGGAGCTTGCTCAAACTCATGTCTATTGAGTCAGTGATGCCATCCCAGCATCTCATGCTCTGTCGACCCCTTCTCCTCCTGTCTTCAATCTTTCCCAGCATCAGGGTCTTTTCAAATGAGTCAGTTCTTCGCATCAAGTGGCCAAAGTATTGGAGTTTCAGCTTCAGCATCAGTCCTTCCAATGAATATTCAGGACTGAATACCTTTAGGATTGACTGTTTGGATCTCCTTGCAGTCCAAGGGACTCTCAAGAGTCTTCTCCAACACCACAGTTCAAAAGAATCAATTTGGTGCTCAGCTTCTTTATAGTCCAACTCTCACATCCACACATGACCACTGGAAAAATCATAGCTTTGACTAGATGGACCTTTCACCTTTTAAAATGAAGTATGTCTGTGTGCATGCTAAGTCGCTTCAGTTGTGTCTGACTCTTTGGGACCCTATGAACTGTAGCCCATCAGGCTACTCTATCCATGGGATTCTCCAGGCAAGAATACTGGAGTGGGCTGCCATTTCCTTCTCTAGGGGAATCTTCCCGACCCAAGTATCAAACCCTCACCTCTTGTGTCTTCTGCATTGGCAGGTGGGTTCTTTACACATTAGCACCACCTGGGAAGGGCAGTAAAAAAATGTGGTTAGACAATGATCTAAACACACCTATTAGATAAGGATATATACATCAGAGTCTAAGGCAGTCATGGAGCTAAGTCTAGTTGCTTCTCTTTACTGTGGAACAGTGTATACAGAATGACTGGAAGTTACCTAGATAGGAACCAGAAACTTCAAATAATCATTAGAATAATTGTCATCAAAACAAAAGTAGGCCTTCTCTGTTGCATTTTCTATTGGATTTTAGTGCATAATAATAATGAAAAAATATACAGTGGAAACAATGCCCCCAGCTGAGTATTAAAATCTGTTGTTAATCTAGAGTGTTTTAAAAATTGAGAAGAGGGCTGCAGCTGCCTGCTGTGTCTTTCAAGTGGTATCCAGACAGCATAGTGACCTTAGCCTATTTACAGAAAAACTCACCTGTGGACCAGGTTTTTTTTAGGAACTCTTTTCTCCTGTTTCTTCTGTTTCCCTTATTCCTCTTGATCTCTGGTCTCTCAGTTTACCTTTGTGCATCTTTTTTCATGTTGACCAATTCTTAAATATCATTCCTTTTTTCCTAAGTGATCAAATAGTGATGAATTTACCTTCCATCTTATAATATGCTTTTGAGAAGTTATCTGTAAAGTATTATTTTTACATTATACTTGATATGTTTGTCTATTTTGATATTCATTTCAATTTGATTTTTATGTCTTTGGATGAGTTTGGACATTTAGGGACTTTTTCTTGAAACTCCTAAGCACCAAATTTCCTCTTGTGTAGGAGTGGCAATGTCAATGGTGATTAAATAATTAATTAATATTAAATTAATAGAAAACACCCTCTTCCAACAACACAAGAGAAGACTCTACACATGGACATCACTAGATGGTCAACACCAAAATCAGATTGATTATAGTCTTTGTAGCCAAAGATGGAGAAGCTCTATGCAGTCTGTAAAAACAAGACAGATCTTACTGTGGCTCAGATCATGAACCCCTTATTGCCAAATTCAGACTTAAATTGAAGAAAGTGGGGAAAACCAGTAGACAATTCAAGTATGACCTAAATCACATCCCTAATGATTATACAGTGGAAGTGAGCAATAGATTTAAGGGACTAGATCTGATAGAGTGCCTGATGAACTAAGGATGGAGGTTCATGACATTGTATAGGAGACAGGGAACAAGATCATCTCTAAGAAAAAGAAATACAAAAGAGCAAAATGGCTATCTGGGGAGGCCTTACAAATAGCTGTGAAAAGAAGAGAAGCCAAAAGCAAAGGAGAAAAGGAAAGATATACCCGTTTGAATGCAGAGTTCCAAAGAATAGCAAGGAGAGAAGAAAGCCTTCCTTAGTGATCAATGCAAAGAAATAGAGGAAAACAATAGAATGGAAAAGACAAGAGATCTCTTCAAAAAAATTAGAGATTCCAAGGAAACATTTCATGCAAAGATGGGCTCAATAAAGGACAGAAATGATAGGGACCTAACAGAAGCAGAAGATATTAAGAAGAGGTGGCAAGAATACACAGAAGAACTGTACAAAAAAGATCTTCACGACCCAGATAATCACGATGGTGTGATTACTCACCTAGAGCCAGACATCCTGGAATGTGAAGTCAAGTGGGCCATAGGAAGCATCACTACAAACAAAGCTAGTGGAGGTGATGGAATTCCAGTTGAGTTATTTCAAATTCTAAAAGATGATGCTGTGAAAGTGCTGCACTCAGTATGCCAGCAAATTTGGAAACTTTGGCAGTTGCAACAGGACTGGAAAAGGTCAGTTTTCATTCCAATCCCAAAGAAAGGTAATGCCAAAGAATGCTCAAACTACCACACAATTGCACTCATCTCACATGCTAGTAAAGTAATGCTCTAAATTGTCCAAGCCAGACTTCAGCAATATGTGAACCATGAACTTCCAGATGTTCAAGCTGGATTTAGAAAAGGCAGAAGAACCAGAGATCAAATTGCCAACACTAGCTGGATGATTGAAAAAGCAAGAGAGTTCCAGAAAAACACCTACTTCTGCTTTATTGACTATGTCAAAACATTTGACTCTGTGGATCACAATAAACTGTGGAAAATTCTTCAAGAAATGGGAATACCAGACCACCTGACCTGCTTCTTAAGGAATCTGTATGCAGGTTAGGAAGCAACAGTTAGAACTGGACATGGGACAACAAGCTGATTCCAAATAGGGAAAGGAGAACGTCAAGGCTGTATATTGTTGCTGTGTTTATCTAAATTATATGCAGAGTACATCATGAGAAATGCTGGGCTGGATGAAGCACAAGCTGGAATCAAGATTGCCAGGAGAAATATCAATAACCTCAGATACGCAGATTACACCACCCTTATGGCAGAAAGTGAAGAAGAACTAAAGAGCCTCTTGATGAAAGTGAAAGAGGAGAGTGAAAAGTTGATTTAAAACTCAACATTCAGAAAACTAAGGTCATGGCATCCAGTCCCATCACTTCATGGTAAATAGATGGGGAAACAGTGGAAACAGTGGCTGACTTTATTTTGGGGACTCCAAAATCACTGCAGATGGTGACTGCAGCCATGAAATTAAATGACTCTTACTCCTTGGAAGGTAAGTTATGACCAACCTAGATAGCATATTGAAAAGCAGAGAGATTATTTTGCCAACAAATATCTGTCTAGTCAAGGCTATGGTTTTTCCTGTGGTCAGGTATGGACTACGTGAGAGTTGGGCTATAAAGAAAGCTGAGCGCTGAAGAATTGATGCTTTTGAACTATGGTGTTGAGAAGACTCTTGAGAGTCCCTTGGACTGCAAGGAGATCCAACCAGTCCTTCCCAAAGGAAATTGGTCCTGAATATTCATTGGAAGGACTAAGGTTGAAGCTGAAACTCCAGTGCCTTGGTCACCTGATGTGAAGAGCTGACTCATTGGAAAAGACCCAGATGCTGGGAAAGATTGAAGGCAGGAGGTGAAGAGGATGACAGAAGATGAGATGCTTGGATGGCATCACCGACTCAATGGACATGAGTTTGAGTCAACTCCAGGAGTTGGTGATGGATAGGGAGGCCTGGCATGCTGCAGTCCATGGGGTCATAAAGAGTCAGACACGACTGAGCGATCAAACTACTTGGACTGCAAGGAGATCCAACCAGTCCTTCCCAAAGGAAATCGGTCCTGAATATTCATTGGAAGGACTAAGGTTGAAGCTGAAACTCCAATGCCTTGGTCACCTGATGTGAAGAGCTGACTCATTGGAAAAGACCCAGATGCTGGGAAAGATTGAAGGCAGGAGGTGAAGAGGATGACAGAAGATGAGATGCTTGGATGGCATCACCGACTCAATGGACATGAGTTTGAGTCAACTCCAGGAGTTGGTGATGGATAGGGAGGCCTGGCATGCTGCAGTCCATGGGGTCATAAAGAGTCAGACACGACTGAGCGATCAAACTGATTTGAATATTAATTATTAAATTAAATATTTAGTCCTTAATTAATATATTAATGTAAAAATAACTTAATTACTTGATTAACACTGAGGAAAATGGAAACTGACATAAATTTTTTATCAAAATATAAATCTAGCACATGTGTATGTTTATCAGTGTAAACTGACAGAAGATTGTTTCCTTGAGATTATTGTGTTTATTTGACTTTAGCTAAGAATATTCTTAGGCCCTGTAAAATACAGGTGTTGTCAACTGGAAGCACTTGTACACATAGAGGCCTGATTTCAGTTGTCTATGCATAGGAAGAAATATGAACTTCAAAGGAAGCTTTCTTGTTAAGAAACAATTTGAATACACAGAAAAATAATGGACTGAGAAGACCAGTTTTAAGAAGGAACAATAATACACCACCATTTCATCTTCCATGAAGGATCTTAAAGAGATATTTAAAAAATTAGAATTTGAAGTTAAAATTTCTGGGGACATGACTGTTGAATAAAATTTACTGATTATAGATTCCTCTATCACTGTCATAATCGGTGGTTAACTTGGATGGCTGTAGATATAGCCTTAACACTTACAAAGATATAAATGCTTTTAAAGCTTGGCATTTTCCTAATAGGCTGATAGTCAGAAGAAAATATGTTTGTATTACTGAACTTACAAGTTGCTTAACTTTTATGAGGGAGTAACTTTGGTGCCAGGAGGATCTGGTTCACATTTTCCTTTCTTTTTCTTGTACTGTATGTCAATACAGAGGGTGTAGTTCCCCACTCAATTAGACACGGTCCCTCCCCAGTGGGTTTAACACTAAAAATAAGTGGGTTTCCAATCAGACTGGTGTTGTTCATTCACAAAAGGAAAATAATTTCAAATCGAAGCATGTGTCTGTGCAAACTCACACTGCTGATATGTACAAAAAAAGAGGTTTAGTTCACACATGTTTTTTATTGCCACACAGGGATACAAATGAGAAAATTAGGCTATAAGACTTGATTAAAGTTTCAGTATATGGGCATTTTTAAAAAAGTGTCCATGGAACAGCATTCTGATGTTTTCCCCTGCTTTGCTATCCTGTTGGGTAGCAACAAGCCCCTCTATAGCAAGCAAGCTTGATGCTTATTAGTGCCAAAATCTCTTTCCACATGGTATAGATCTGTCTCATTTCTCTGAAATGTGCTCTCTTGCATGCCGAAATCCTTCCTATATTCCCTCTGAAGAAATCATCTCTAATTTGAAAACCTCTGTAGATGGAATCCATATATCATTTTACTATTTGGGGAGGAAGAAGCACTCTTCTTTGGATACTGGATGATAGATTTTGTGGGTATGACAGCAACATGGCCAGATTCTCTGTGAAATGAATTGCTTTCCTGCTGTTATTTGAAAGGAGAAGAACAGCCCTTGTTATTGAAGCAATTGCTTCCTTTCATCAAAAATTCTGATGTATCTGATTGACTCCGAAGATATTCCCTTTCTGTCCTTGCTGAGATTCTGCCATTGGCCTGAGGTTTGAAACTGCAGATGTCCACTACCAGAACAGAAGCATTATTTTTCGAGTAGTTTCTTACTTTTTAGCATCAAAACTGAAGATATGATCACTAAATCTCTTCTTTGTATAATAGCTTAAAAATGGAGAGGCGTTCTGGCTCAGATGGGATTCTACATTTTGAACATTTTTTAAGGGAGGATGAGAAGCAGATTGTCGTTGATTATTCATAGTATGTTCTTAGAGAGGAGTTTAATAAGCACAGTGTTTTAGAAAACACAGCTTTGGAAGGGTCACATTGCCTGGCCACATGTTATGTATTAAGGAGAATTAATGCGATTGGAGATAATTTCTGCTATGGTGTTACTGCTGCTTGTTAGTGCAGGAGCTGGAGGGTACGTGAACTAAATGTTCCTTAGTTCACAGGGTGGTGCATGATGCATTTTCTTGGCTCTCCCGACAAAGCCATAAATTGATTGAATGAACTGAAAAAGAAATCCAAAAGAATTTTCAGAGGGCAAGTACTCATTGGGGGCTATTCTTGACCAAATGGCTACTTGGCTGTGTTATCTGAACAACATCACATAATCTCTAATTGCCCCAGTTACTTCATAGGTCAAGTACAACTCTGTCTGTGTCTACATGGCACCACCACAACTATTTGAAATGATGGTAATGATAAACCTGTACACAAGACAGCAAAAGAGACACAGTTGTATAGAATGGCCTTTTGGACTCTGTGGGAGAGGGAGAGGGTGGGATGGGTTGGCAGAGTGGCAATGTAACATGTGTGATATCATAAGCGAAATGAATTGCCAGTCCAGGTTTGATGCAGGATGCAGGATGATAGGGACTGATGCACGGGGATAACCCAGAGAGAGGGTGTGGGGCGGGAGGGTGGAGGAGGGGGTCGGGATTGGGAGTTCATGTACACTCATGGCTAATTCATGTCAATGTGTAACAAAACGAATACAGTATTGTAAAGCAAAACAAACTAAAAAATAAAAATTAATTAAAAAAAAAAATATAGTGATGCTTGCACAACAAAAAAAAAAAAAAAAAAAAGAAATCAAAGCATTGTGTCTTAAAATCAGCTGAACTGATTTTGTTTTTCCCTTGAGTTGACAGTTTTGTTTGGGTGTTGTATAGACAAAGCCTCGATAATTAGCAGTAAAACCCATCTATTTAAACTTTACTGATTCATAATTTGTGTTAGTTTGACCTGGGTGGATCTAAAGTTTATCTTAGTACAATCTGTTAAAGACAATTAATAAAATGAATATACTAATAGTATAAACTAAACGAGACTGCAGAGGAGATTGGATAAAGTTCGAAAAATGAACACAAGCTCCTATTTTTCCTTCCATCTCAAATCCTTAAACAGAGAAACTATTTAGATATTTAAAAACAATAAGTCTATAATAGCATTATAAAATAGAGAATGACTATAATTAAACATATGAAATCAGTTGACTAAGGAAACTATAGCCCTTCAAGTACACAAGAGGGCAGGGCAAAATATATGAGGAGGAGTCTAGGTAGCTTCTTCACTTTAGGAACATTGGATCTCAGAGATGTCTTTGAGAAAAATAAAAGCAGTTAGTTGGAGTGTGAAACTGACACAAGCTGGTGAATTGCTCCACAAATGACTCCAGAGTTCCAAGCCTGATATTTTTTCCTTGGCATAGTGAGCATGAGGATTTGGGTCAGAGGAGGGCTGGCCCTTGATGGTTTGTGATACTCAGGTAGAATAGAAAGCCTGTTCTCCTGTAAAATGATTTGCTAGTACTCCTTGGTTAGGTAGTTTATCCTGGTCCTTTCCCATAGTGGAAAAACCACAGTAAATATGCAATCATAAGCCTATAGCTGAAAGTCATCAGGCATTAGTGACAATGAACTGAATGAATATAACACCTGAAAAAAGACAGCCAATGAAGCACACAGGTAAAGGCTTTGAAATAAGTGTAAATAATATTCCCAATGGGATAAGAGACTATATCTCACCCATGAAACAAAATATCTTGGTGATAAAAAACAATATAATTGAAAAATGATTGAATACATTTAATAGCAGATCTAAATAACTCAGGCATGAATTAATGAGCTGCATAATTAAGCAAAAATAATTCTATATTTTATTATTTATATGCTATATAAATATAGCATAAAATAACAAATAAATGGATCTATGAAAGAAAAGTGAAATAAGCTGAGGTTTAAATGTCAGTTGTCGATGTGTCTGAGAAAGAAAAATAATCAAAGCAATGATAGAAAAAAAATTCCAGAGATCAAGATAGACATGAGCCTTCAGATGGCCTATGAATGCTGAGGTAGGTGAATGAAAAAAGAGCCACATGGAAATAGATCAGTTCAGTTCAGTTTAATTCAGTCGCTCAGTCATGTCCGACTCTTTGCGACCCCATGAATCGCAGCACTCCAGGCCTCCCTGTCCATCACCAACTCCCGGAGTTCACTCAGACTCGTTCATCGAGTCAGTGACGCCATCCAGCCATCTCATCCTCTGTCGTCCCCTTCTCCTCCTGCCCCCAATCCCTCCCAGCATCAGGGTCTTTTCCAATGAGTCAACTCTTTGCATGAGGTGGCCAAAGTACTGGAGTTTCAGCTTTAGCATCATTCCTTCCAAAGTGGTAAAAGTTCAAAACTAATGAAAAAGATGTATTTCTAAAGATTGAGAGTAATTTAGAATTATTCTAATGAGAAATGGAAATCAGATTAACAGTAGACTTCTCATTGTCCACATTGGAGACTAGTAGGAATTGAAAGAATATCTTTAATTTAATTTAGATCCATAATTCTGTAGATCCTTAAACTAATTTACATTTTACAGGGATAAGAATTTGAAATTTATATAATTTTTCAAAGTTTACAAAGGCTCAGAATGTTCATCACAGAAACATTTTAAAAGAAGTACTAAAGGGGTTTGTTGAAGTGAGGTAAAAGAAAAAAAGTAAGAGAAAGATGTGAAATAGAAGAAATAATGATGATAAATAATAATAAATTGGTTATATAATGTTAAAATTGTAGTTGTAATTACTTTAGCAAGAATTTATTTGACACATACTGTTTTTCAGGAAGTGTTTTAGGAGCTATTCATTGATAGAATGTTTGAACATTTATGTTACAAATATAAGGAGAAATATTGAAAGACTGATCATCATATGTGTATCTCTCAAGTCAAGAAAAATAATGAAATGAGAAAACTAAATAATTCTACAATAGCAAGAAAGGTACATGAAAAGCAACCAGAGGCAATGTTTAATAAAAAAAAAAGATATAAGAAACAAGACCAAAATATTAAAAGATAGGGTCATAATCACAATAAAGTTATAATCATATTAAAAGATTAAATTCTTCTGCTAAAAGATAAGGATTCAGATTAGTTTTAAAAAAAGAGATTGGGTTATTTGATATATATGACTTAAACTTTGTTACCTTCTTTTAAGTTCCTCAGTTGTTTCCTTCCCTCTGAATGCACCACTCACATCTATATGAAATTACAGACTCTGCCTTTGTGGAGTCTAGAAAGAGTCATATCTCAAAAAGGATTTTGCCAGATATAGTTGAGTATAGTCTGATATGTAAATATCAACAGACAAAAAAAGTTTTTTTAGGAAGCTACAAAGTATCATCAACATGGATTAAAAGAAAGAGTGACAGTTGAATCCTTAAAAAAGACCTTTTGATCCTCTGTGCTGTGTGTGGGTATTAGTTATTCTGTCGTGCCTAACTCAGTGACCCCATGGACTGAAGCCCTCCAGGCTCCTCTGTCCATGGGATTTTCCAGGCAAGGATATTGGAGTGGTTTGCCATTTCCTTTTCCAAGGGAACTTCCCGACCTAGGTATCAAACACAGGTTTCCTGCACTGCAGGTAGATTCTTTACCAACTGAGCTACCAGGGAGGGTGGTCAGTCAGTAACTCATGTCTGACACTTTGTGACCTGTGGGCTACAACACACCAGGCCTCCCTGTACATCGCCACCTCCTGGAGCTTACTCAAACTTATGTCCATCGAGTCAGTTCTGCCATCCTGTTCACATCAGGTGGCCAAAGTACTGGAACTTCAGCTTCAGCATCAATTCTTTCAATGAATATTCAATGAATATTTAATTTCCTTTAGGACTGACTGGTTTGAGCTTTCTGTGCAGGGGATTCTCAAGAGTCTTCTCCAGCAACACAGTTCGAAAGCATCAATTCTTCAGTGAACAATGTTCTATATGGTCCACTCTCACATCTGTACATGAATACTGGGAAAACAATAGCCTTGACTATCCAGACCTTTGCCTGCAAAATGATGCCTTTCTTTTTTAATATGCTGTCTTGGTTTGTCATAGCTTTTCTTCCAAGAAGCAGGTCAATTAATTTCATGACTACAGTCACCATCTGCAGTGATTTTGGAGCCCAAGAAAGTAAAATCCGTCACTGTTTCCACTTTTTGCTTTCTATTTGCCATAAAGTGATGGGACCATTTTCCATGATCTTAGTTTTTTGAGTGCTGAGTTTTAAGCCAGCTTTTTCACTCTTTCACCTTCATCAAGAGGCTCCTTAGTTCCTCTTTACCTTCTGCCATTACAGTGGTATCATCTGTATCTCTGAGGTTGTTAATAGTTTTCCCAGAAATCTTGATTCTAGTTTGTGATTCATCCAGCCTGGCATTTTGCATGATGTGCTCTGCATGTACGTTAAATGAACAGGATGACAATATACAGCTTTGTCCTACTCCTTTCCCAATCTTGAACCAGTTTGTTTCATGTCTGATTCTGACAATCGTTTATTGACTCACATGTAGGTTTCTCAGGAGACAGGTAAGGTGGTCTGGTATTCACATCTCTTTAAGAATTTTCCACAGTTTGTTGTGATCCACACAGTCAAAGGCTTTAGCAAAGTCAGTGAAGCAGAATTAGATATTTTTATGTAATTCGTTTGCTTTCTCTATGATCCAATGAATGTTGACAATTTGAACTATGGTTCCTCTGCATTTTTAAAACCCGGCTTGCACATCTGGAAGTTCTCAGTTCATGTACTATTGAAGCCTGGCTTGAAGGATTTTTTTAGTGTAATCTTACTATCCTGCAAAATAAGTGCAATTGTCCAGTAGTTTGAACTTTCTTTGGTATTGCCCTTCTTTGACTGGAAAACTGACTTTTTCCAGTCTTGTGGCCACTGCTAAGTTTTCCAAATTTCCTGATATATTGAGTACAGCACTTTAACAGAATCATCTTTTAGGATCTGAAATAGTTCAGCTGGATTCTGTCACCTTCACTAGCTTTGTTTATAGTAATGCTTCCTAAAGCCTACTTGACTTCATGCTCCAGGATGTCTGGCTCTCATGAGTGACCACACCGTTGTGCTTATTCCAGTCATTAAGACATTTTTTTAAAATATAGTTCTTCTGTGTATTACTCTTCTTAATCCCCTATGCCTCTGTTAGGTCCTTATCATTTCTCTCCATTATTGTGCCCATCCTTGCATGAAATGTTGATATCTCCAATTTTCAGGTGGCCAACATATTAGCATTTTAGCTTCAGCATCAGTCCTTCCAATGAATATTTAGGACTGGTTTTACTTCGGGTGGACTGGTGGATCTCCTTGCAGTCCAAGGGACTCTCCAGAGTCTTCTCCAACACCACAGTTCAAAAGCATCAATTCTTTAGCACTCATCTTTCTTTATAGTCCACTCACATCCATACATGACTACTGGAAAAACTATAGCTTTGACTAGACGGACCTTTGTTGGCAAAGCAATGTCTCTGCTTTTTAATATGCAGTCTAGGTTGGTCATAGCTTTTCTTCCAAGGAGCAAGCATCTTTTAATTTCATGGCTGCAGTCACCAACTGTAGTGATTTGGGGGCCCCCCAAAATGAAGTCTCTCATGGTTTCCATTGTTTCCCCATTTATTTGCCATGAAGTGATGGGATCATATGCAATGATCTTAGTTTTCTGAATGTTGAGTTTTAAGTCAACTTTTTCACTCTCCTCTTTCACTTTCATCAAGAGGCTCTTTAGTTCTTGGCTTTCTGCCCTAAGAGTAGTGTCATCTGCGTATCTGAGGTTATTGATATTTCTCCCAGCAATCTTGATTCCAGCTTGTGCTTCAACCAGGTTGGCATTTTGCATGATGTAATCTGCATATAAGTTAAATAAGCAGGATGATGATATACAGCATTGGTGTACTCCTTTCCCATTTTGGAACCACTCTGTTGTTCCAAGTCCAGGTCTAACTGTTGCTTCTTTACCTGCATATAGATTTCTTAAGAGGCAGGCCAGGGGTCTGGTATTCTCATCTCGTTAAGAATTTATAAATAAATTTACAATTTATTGTGACCCACACAGTTAAAGGCTTTGGCCTAGCCTAGAAAGCAGAAGTAGATGTTTTTAGGGAACTGCTGTGCTTTTTTGATGATCCATCAGATGTTGGCAATTTGATCTCTGGTTTCTCTGCCTTTTCTAAATCCAGCTTAAACATCTGGAAGTTCATGGTTCACATACTATTGAAGCCTGGCTTGGAGAATTTTGAGCATTACTTTGCTAGCATGTGAGATGAGTATAATTGTGCGGTAGTTTGAACATTCTCTGGCATTGCCTTTCTTTGGGATTGGAATGAAAACTGACCTTTTCCAGTCCTGTGGCCACTGTGGAGTTTTCCAAATTTGCTGTCATATTGAGTGAAGCACCTTAACACCATCATCTTTCAGGATTTGGAGTAGCTCAACTGGTATTCTTTCACCTTCACTACCTTTGTTTCTAGTGATGCTTCCTAAGATCCACTTCACATTCCAGGATGTCTGGCTCTAGGTGAGTGATTACACCATTGTGATTATCTGGGTCATGAAGATCTTTTTTGTATTGTTCTTCTGTGTATTCTTGCCACCTCTTCTTAATATATTCTGCTTCTGTTAGGTCCATACCATTTCTGTCCTTTATTTTGCTCATCTTGCAATAAATATCCCCTTGGTATCTCTAACTTTCTTGAAGAGATCCCTAGTCTTACCCATTTTATTGTTTTCCTTTATTTCTTTTCATTGATCATGGAGGAAGGCTTTCTTATCTGTCTGTGCTGTTCTTTGGAACTCTCCATTCAAATGTGTTTGTCTTTCCTTTTCTTTTTTGCCTTTAGCTTCTCTTTGCTCAGCTATTTGTGAACCATTGTAGTTCACTGATTTTTAAAAAGTCTATGTTTACTTTTGCCATTTGCTTCTTGATCACATCCAAGTTACCTTGATTCATGGGCCCAACATTCTAGGTTCCTATGCAGTATTGTTCTTTACAGCATTGGACTTTACTTTCAATCCAGACACATCCACAACTGAGTGTTGTTTCCATTTTGTCCCAGCCTCTTTGTTCCTTCTGGAGCTATTAGGAATTACCATTCTCTCTTTTCCAGGAACATATTGGACACCTTCTGACCTGGGGGCCTCATTCTGATGTCGTATCTTTTGTCTTTTCACACTATTCATGTTAATGAGGTTCTCACGGCAAGAATACTGGCGTGGTTTGCCAATCCCTTCTCCAGTAGACCACATTTTCTCAGAAGTCTGCCCATGACCCATCTGTCTTGGTTGACCCTGTATGACATACCTCATAGATTTATTAGTTATGCAAGCTCCTTCTCCACAACAAAGCTGTGACCCCTGAAGGGGTTTGATCCTCTAGCTTTCTACAAACATGAAACAGGTGGAAAAAGAGACTTATCAACCATTGATGGCATTTTCTCCAATGCTTTCTTTATATATGGCCATGGAAGAGGAAGAATATCCCAAAGAATGGAGCTAGTAGTCAAGGAGAAAAATGGACTGGGAAGCTCTCATTTCTTCTTCATGGGGCTGAAGGTCTCTTGAAGCTCTCTGTTCTTAGTGAGGGTTTATATGACCCACACTCTCATATATCCATCATAAATGGTGGGCTATGGAAAGGATAACTGCAATAAGCATCACCATTTCAATGTTCTTAGCAGCCAAGAACATTGGTGGTATCATGGCTAAAGAGGAAAGTAAGGATGACAAAGCATATGATGATTCTCAAAGCTTGCAGCCAAAAGTAAGAAATGATGATTCTGGTCAGATTTCATTGCCATAAGAAATAACATAGCTACTCTGAAGGTCAGTAGGGTGGAGACGTTGTCTTCCCACAGAGTGGAGACGTTGAGTCTTCCCACAGGAAAGATCAGATATAACAGGTTAATAACAAGTTTAAAATAAGAAGAACAAAACCAAATTGTTATGCTAAATGCATCCTACATTGTTTCTGCATAGATTCTGACAGTTGTTATAAAATGCTAATTATTATTGTGATTACAAGAGAAAAATTCTTATGTAAATAACTTCAGCTTCGTTCATGTAATTGCAGCTTATATTGTGGCATGTTCAATCAATACATTATGTTGAAGTTTGGGGACTGAAAGTAAAGCCCTTGCTTATCCCACTCTGCCTTTACAAGCTTTCTGCATTTTCAAGAGCTGTCAGTTACATGCTTTCTGTGGTAGAAAGAGTACTATTTTTTGAATATTCAAATTCTGACTCCTTTTTCCTATTTGAACTCTCTGAATCTGTCTTCTTAACAGTAAAATTGAGGAGAGTAATATCTCTACTTTGTTGCATATCTGTGAGGATTAAAAAAGTTTCACTTAAAATGTCTGAACATTGGGGTGCTTAAAAATAGCTGTTGCTGTTGTTGCTTTTCTTGGTAATCTTGTTCTTATCTAGGAAATTTCTAGGATAATCAGTGTGTTGTAGATAAATACTTGATTATTTTTTATATATATGTATAAATATATATGTATGTGTTACACACACACCATTCAAGTAGGTAACAGTAACATGAATCTCCTTTAGTATAGTGGTCCTCAAGGTCCAAATAATGACAGCCAGATACTTGAAGTTTTGAACTGTTAGCCTATTTAATGTTGGAGGAAAAAAACAAAGGAAATTTAAAATACTCATCAATCAGAATAATTCTTATGGAGATAATCATTTGGAAACTACATCACCATTGTTGATGAGAGCTAGAGGAACTTGATTTTATGTTTTAAAAAATCTACAGGACAGACACTTCAGATATATTTGAGCTTGTTGTGAAACTATATTATCATAATAATCCAGCATCACTCTAAGGAGTGTGCTCAGAGATCTACTATTTAGAAGACACATGTGTTATTTTCACAGCTGGCGTATGTAGAATTTTGTCAGATTCTTTAACAGTATTGTTTCTTCTCTTTTTTCTATTATTTGAGCTCTAGGCAAGACATACTATGGCGCTCAAAATCCGGAAAATTTTTGCTCACAAGAAACCCCTGAAAGTCCAGCATGCTGAACGTGTCCTCTCTTTTGAACTCAGGGAAATTCACATGGAAAGTGTAGAGTAAAAGAAACATCTTTTTTAGAGAGCAAAAGGTTTGCCTGTGATTTTGGAAGCTGTGTCCCTTGGGATGTGACATGATAAGAGCTGAATCACCTCTGGAAAGGTGTCTTGTAAAATCAACCAGTCATGGGCTACTCAGCATTGTGCTGGCGGTGGTGGGGTTACAGAAGCATGAGGCTTCATGGACTCTCTCTAAGTAGTTTCCAATAAAGATAAGAAGTTATAATAATAAATGTTATTGCAAAACCCTAATGTAATACTGTGTCAAATTAAGCAAACATGCTGTAAAAATTCAGGGAAGAGTACAATGAAGGCTTGGAAGAGAAGTGAAGGGTCAAGGTAACCTTGAACAGTCCATAATGCTCCAAGGTATGGGAGGATCATGAATGATGATAGAGAGGTGAACACTGGTCCTTTAACAAATTATAACCAACCTAAGTCCATAGTTCACATCAAGATTCACTCTAGGTGTTGTGCATTCTATGGGTTTGGACTAATGTATAATGACATGGGCTTCTTTTGTGGCTCAGGTAGTAAAGAATCTACCTGCGATGTGGGATATCTGAGTTTAATCCCTGGGTTGGAAAGATCCCCTGGATAAGGGAAAGGCTACCCACTCTGGTATTCTGGCCTGGAGAATTCCATGGACTGTGTAGTCTATGGGGTTGCAAAGAGTCAGACATGACTGAGGGATTTTCACTCTTATTTCCTCTCTCCAATGACATGTATCCAACATTATGGTGTCCTACAGAGTATTTTCACTGCCCTAAAAATTCTCTGTGTTCTACCTGTTCTTCTTTCCCCCACCTCCAGCCCTGACAGCTACTGATCTTTTTACTATATGTATAGTTTTGCCTTTTCCAGAATGTCATGTAGTTGTAGTCGTATAGTATTCATATGGAATATATAGTATTCATATTGTATTCATGCAACATTTTCAGACTGTTCACTTTCTTTTGTTGATATGCATTTAAAGTTTTCTCATGTCTTCCCATGGCTGAAAGCTCATTTCTTTTTAAAACTCAATAATATTCCAATGTCTGAATATACTGCAGTTTATTTATCCATTCACCTAAAAGACATCTTGATTGCTTCCAAGTTCTGGCAGTTATGACTAAAGCTGCTATGACCATCCATGTGTAGGTTTTTGTGTGGACACATTTTCAACTTCTTTGGAGGAGTACCAAGGAGCTGGATTATATAAGATGTTTAGTTTTATAAGAAACTTGACAACTAATTTCTAAAGTGTTTGTACTATTTTGTATTCTCAACAGCAGTGAATGAGTGTTTTTACTTCATGTTCTCCCCAGCATTTGGTGTTGTCCTTGCTATGGGTTTTGGTCATTCTAGTAGTTGTGTGATGGTATCTCATTATTGTTTTAATTTGCTTTTCCCTTATGCCAGATGCTGTTGAACATCTATCTTCTTTGATGAGGTTTTTTTCAGAATTTTTTTCTGTGTTTAGATCAAGTTATTTTTGTAGAGTTTTAAGAGTCCCTTTTGAGTTAAGAGTTATTTAGGATAATAGCCATTATCAAGTTTCTTTTGCAAAATATTTTCTCCCAGTATGTGTCTTGTCTTCTCTCTCACTTTTTTTTTCCAGCAATGTCTTTTGTAGAACAGGAATTTTAAATTTTAATAAAGTCCAGCTTATCAATTATCCTTTTCATGATCATGCCTTTGGCGTTTATTAGGTTTGCATGTTTGAAAGAACACTGGTTGCAATGTGAAGAAAGGTTTGGAGGGAGATAAAGCCAGATCCAGGAAGAGTGGTTGGAATGCTACTATAGGTATTTAGAGGGTTGGTTATACAGAAAGGCTGAGCATAGCACCTACTTGATCCTACTTTCCTGTGACCAAGGAGAAAGTCAATTAACCTGAAGGCCACTAACAAAATGTCAGATTGCCCTGTGGAGTTGTACAGTACAAAAAGCATCTTGACATTATTTGGGTAAAAAAAAAAACCCACTTTATGCCAATCAGGTGTTATTTGCCCACATTAATCACTAACTTTGTGCCCATTCTCTCTCTAGAAACTTCAGCAAATGAACAGAAGCTCTTCTGACTCAACCTTTTCTTTCTATATTTCTTTGGAATACTATCATTTTTCTAGAATATACCAAAAGTTAAGATAAACATGCTGGTATGAGTAAAGAAGCAGACTTCCAAAGTAGGATTAGGAGCCCAGTAAATATCACATTTTAAAAATAGACATTCATTATCTTCAAGCATTCTCTGCCTTACTCACATGTGGTAGCAGGCAATGCCTTGCTGGATTGTCCCATCACGTGTACTCCAGCCTTGGTGGACACACACCAGACACACATGACTTTTGAATCATGGAGTAATCTGAGAGGCCCATGAGGTCATTTTGAGCTTTCTGCTGCCAGGGCTGCATTGTTCTTTAGCAAAGAGCTTTAAGCCCATGGCCCAGTTGAGAGTGAAACTGTTCTTTCTATATGGCTCTATCCTTCTCTGAGGCTCCCTCTTTATCCTAAATGGGGTTCATGAAATGTTTCTTTTTTTCATTTTTCATTCTTTTGAGTTCCTTCTTTGTCAGTTTTTTTTTTTTCTTCCCTACCCATTGTGGAAAATTCTGAAAGAGATGGGAATACCAGACCACCTGACCTGCCTCTTGAGAAATCTGTATGCAGGTCAGGAAGCAACAGTTAGAACTGGACATGGAACAACAGACTGGTTCCAAATAGGAAAAGGAGTACATCAAGGCTGTATATTGTCACCCTGCTTATTTAACTTATATGCAGAGTACATCATGAGAAATGCTGGGCTGGAGGAAGCACAAGCTGGAATCAAGATTGCTGGGAGAAATATCAATAACCTCAGATATGCAGATGACACCACCCTTATGGCAGAAAGTGAAGAGGAGCTAAAAAGCCTCTTGTTGAAAGTGAAAGAGGAGAGTGAAAAAGTTGTCTTAAAGCTCAACATTCAGAAAACAAAGATCATGGCATCTGGTCCCATCACTTCATGGGAAATAGATGGGGAAACAGTAGAAACAGTGTCAGACTTTATTTTTTTGGGCTCCAAAAATCACTGCAGATGGTGACTGCAGCCATGAAATTAAAAGACGCTTACTCCTTGGAAGAAAAGTTATGACCAACCTAGATAGTATATTCAAAAGCAGAGACATTACTTTGCCGACTAAGGTCCATCTAGTTAAGGCTATGGTTTTTCCTGTAGTCATGTATGGATGTGAGAGTTGGACTGTGAAGAAAGCTGAGCGCAGAAGAACTGATGCTTTTGAACTGTGGTGTTGGAGAAGACTCTTGAGAGTCCCTTGGACTGCAAGGAGATCCAACCAGTCCATTCTGAAGGAGATCAACCCTGGGATTTCTTTGGAAGGAAGGATGCTAAAACTGAAGCTCCAGTACTTTGGCCACCTCATGCGAAGAGTTGACTCACTGGAAAAGACCCTGATGCTGGGAGGGATTGGGGGCAGGAGGAGAAGGGGACGACCAAGGATGAGATGGGTGGATGGCATCACGGACTCAATGGACATGAGTCTGAGTGAACTCCGGGAGCTGGTGATGGACAGGGAGGCCTGGCGTGCTGCGATTCATGGGGTCGCAAAGAGTCAGACACAACTGAGTGACTGAATGGAATGGAACGGAACCCGTTATATGGAATTTAATCTCATCCTTTTTTTTTTCTGGTGTGTCTGAAGCTTAGGCAAAAACAGGTTGTTGTTAATTTCAGCAACGCATATCAGGGGAGTTTGCCTTTGAAATGTTCCCTTTGCTAGGTGGTCTGAAAATCTGGTCACTGGGTTGGTGTATTGCACTAGGTGCAATAGGGCTAGTTGGAAGCCTTCTCTGACCCTGCTGTCCACTTGCACAGGGCTACTTGGCCACATTTCTCCCTCTGCAAGTGCGTCTCCTGGAACTACTCTTTGGAAAATTCTGGTCATGGGTAGCCAAACTAAAGCTATTTGTAAAGTTGGGTCTTCTTCTCTGTTTCCATGTAAGTGTAAAACCACACTTCAAAAATTTACAACTTTATCCTGCCCAAACTTGATCTGCTTTGTTATTAGATTCAAAAGAGCTTTATCTCTTGGAATAAAAATTCAGCAGAGTGCGAGTACTGAAAAGATCATTGGTGTGATGTTTATTGGTTTGTAAATCTGTGTGTGTGTGTGTGTGTGTGTGTGTGTGTTCAGTTGCCACGTCATGTCTAACTCTTTGTGACCCCATGGACTGTGGCACAACAGGCAACCCTGTCTCTCACCATCTCCTAGAGTTTGCCGAAGTTCATGTCCAGTGAATTGGTGATACTATCCAACCATCTCATCTTCTGCTACCCTATTCTCCTTCTGCTTGCAATCTTTCCCAACATCAGGGTCTTTTCAGTGAGTTGGCTCTTTGCATCAGGTGGCCAAAGTATTGGAGTTTCAGCTTCAGCATCAGTCCTTCCAATGAATATTCACAGTAGGTTTCCTTTAGAATTGACTGGTTTGATCTCTCTTCTGTCCAAGGGAATTTCAAGAGTCTTCTACAACACCACAATTTGAAAGCATCAATTCTCCAGCCCTCTGTCTTCTTTATGGTCCAACTCTCACACCCATACATGACTACTGCAAAGACAACAGCCTTGAATATGCAGACCTTTGTCAGCGCAGTGATTCTTTGCTTTTTAATATACTGTCTAGCTTTGTCATAACTTTCCTGCCAACAAGCAATTATCTTCTAATTTCATGGCTGCAGCCACAGTCCACAGTGATTTTGGGGCCTAAAAAATGAAACCTGTCACTGCTTCCACTTGAAGTGAAGTGAAGTGAAGTGGCTCAGTCATGTCTGACTCTTTGCAACCCTATGGACTGTAGCCTACCAGGCTCCATCCATGAGATTTTCCAGGCAAGAATACTGGAATGGGTTTCCATTTCCTTCTCCAGCGGATCTTCCTGACCCAGGGATCAAACCCGGGTCTCTTGCATTGCAGGCAGCCACTTTACCACCTGAGCCACCACTTGAAACCCTTCTATTCACCATGAAGTGATGGGACTGGATGCCATGATTCTTAGTGTTTTTAATGTTGAGTTTTAAGCCAGCTTTTTAAATCTCCTCTTTCACTTTCATCAAGAGGCTCTTTAATTCCTCTTCACTTTCTACCATTAGGGTGGTATAATCTATATATCTGAGGTTGTTGATATTTCTCCTGGCAGCCTTGATTCCAGCTTGTAACTCATACAGCCTGGCATTTCACATAATGTGCTCTGCATATAAGTTAAATAAACAGGGTGACAATATACAGCCTTGCCATACCCCTTTCTCAGTTTTGAATCAGCCAGTTGTTCCTTATATATAAGATTCTAAATGTTGCTTCTTGACCCGTATATAGGTTTCTTAGGAGACAGGTATGATAGTCTGGTATTCCCATCTCTTTAAGAGTTTTCCAGTTTTTTTATGATCCACACAATCAAAGGCTTTAGTATAGTGAGTGAAACTGAAGTGGATGTTTTTCTGGAATTCTGGTTTGTAAATCTGTCAGAATTTAAAGAATGAGATGCTTCTTTCATATTGACCATTGTTTCCATCCTTAAGAGAAAAGAAAATGCCCATTCAACTTGCCAGTACCTATAATAGCAGTCAGTTCTACATTTAATTTTGATGTATTATGTCCCACTGTATTTTTATATTTTTTTCTTTATGTTTTAATGTTATCACCTTATGAAAATAACATAGACTTCCTATTCTTGTGTGGTCTCAAAACTTATCTTTTGGTCAACCAATGATTCTTTGAAAATGTTCTGTGGTGAAGTGTTTTGAGGTCAAACATCTGAAAAAGACAAAGAAATGAAAGCTTTGAGTTTAGACCACTAATGGCTTCTTTTCTGTCTTTTAAAACAAGGAACTCTTAGTTGAGCTTGAACTTAGATATCTGGTTCTTGATATTTTCAATTATTATTCTGTGAGTTTTTCCCTTTGCCTTTCCCCTCTCCTCATCCCATTACTCCACACTTCCTGTAAGCAGTAGATGGATGTGTAATACCTAACTCAGGGAGGCCTGTGGCAGGGCAAACTGTCCAGTCTGAACATATAAAGGGCTTAAATGGCAGTTACTAATTATGAAATAATTATCTTAAAGAATCATGAGACAGAAATGAATTCCCTCTGATCTATCTTTAATATTTTCTTGGAGGAGGAGAGAGGGAAAATATGTGGCCCCAAGAACACAGTAGACCTGCCCTGATTTTTTGGCAGCATATGGCTAGATCTTAGAAAGCAGAGGCTTCATCGGGCATCTAGGTTGGCAAGGCCATAGGAAACCTTGCAAGAGCTTTCCAAGCATGGTAGAAATCATCAGATTTGTTGATAGGCATGGAAAGACCAGGCTGAGAGGATCACTAAGCATCTTGGTGCTAATTTGTTCACTAGTTTTGCTTAAGAGATTTTATAGTTAACCTCAGCTTTCCAACCCCTTAGTGCTGCCTAGAGAATCTTTAAATTTTGTTATGGACCATAAGTTTCCCACTGGCTCATGGGCATGATAGCTTGAATGTAACTTAAGTTGCTTTATAAAAGTTTTGATTATTTCTCACATGCTTGAGTTTGTGGCCTGATATTTACATTCTTTGTATATATGGATAGTATTCTCTTAGTCACTACTGCCATGAAAAATAGATTAAATCTCATAAAGCGAACATCCCAAAGTCTTAAAGGACCTCCCCTCTGGGACACTTTGCAAGAGTATCCTCTCTACACATTTGGTGCTTAGGTATTTTACTTTAGGACAAAATAAAAGCTCACCATTCCTTTCTTTCGTGAATAACGTCCCTACAATTCTGGCCATTGGAAGCCTAGCTATGGAAGCAACTCCACCACAGGAATCATCATCTTGAAGTATCTAGGGTTTGTAGACGAAGGAAAAAACAAGCATTCTATCTAATCTAAGCTATTTGGGCTTCTGGCTTTCAGGACATGTCATCAGGGTAACTGAGAAAAAGAATTTGCTTTTTAGGAAATAACTTTCACCCATACATTCACTAGTAGAATCCACGATTTACCAATTATTTTGGATGAACTGGCATTTTAATATGTACTTTCTAACATATATATGTATATATTCTTTATCTTAAAAGTTGAAATGTGTTAAAAGTCAAAATGTATATGTATGTGTGAATAGACTTTTCTTTCTGAATCTTCACTGGTCTTTTAGCGTCAGTGCAAATAGAGAAAGCATAAGGGAAAAATAAAGATGGAGAGAGATAGAAATTATTGGCTTCTCTTCTTTCCTATACTTAAAGTGTTGACACAATGTGCACAATTTTAGATAGGTCAAATGTTATAATATTTAGTTTGGGACTTTTCTATGCCAAGTCAAAATCTGGGCAATTTCTATTTACTAGTTGGCAATTTGGATCTGGCTACCAGTTCAGAGTACACAGTAAGCCTTACCAAAATAGGCTTTCTCAAAACCATCTTAAGAGTCATGTTGGCACAAATTAGAGAATAAAGGACCATTTTGGATTTCTGTTGAATGATGTGGAAAATTATCAAAATCCTTGAGGGAGGCTTGGCAATAGACTTATACTTTATCCTTGTGTTATTGTGGTTATTAGGAGGAGATGGCAACCCACTCCAGTATTCTTGCCTAGAGAATCCTATGGACAGAGGAGCCTGATGGGCTGCCGTCTATGGGGTCACACAGAGTTGGACACGACTGAAACGACTTAGCAGCAGCAGCATTGTTTTATGAACACAATGCTTTCCTGACTATGCATGCATGCTCATATGTAGTCATGAACATTCATTTGTATCTGGCATAGAAAATCCCTTAAAAGGAATATAAAACAATAAGGAACATAATGCTGAATTGTCCCTGAAGAGTGAGAAAAGCCTAGAGGAGAAAATGAAATAGAATCTCTCAAAAGGAGGGAGAGCTCCTAGTTATAATTGCTAGATTTACCAAATTTAATTGGTTTTCTAATTAAATTTGAATTACAGATAAATTTCAGATATTGCATGGAATATAGCTATACTGTGAAAGTACTCATTGTTTATCTAAAATTCAGGTTTAATGAAAACCTGTATTTGATCTGGAAACCTTAGTATAAGTAGGCACGGTTTGTGGATCATTTTCTCTTGGCAAGTAGAGGCTAAGTGGCTACCTCTGAGAAGGCAGATTCAGGGTCCAGAAATTGTGTGACAATCCCAGGATAAAATTCAAGGAAATCCCATCTTCAGCCTGGAGAGGAGTGTGTGTGAGGCCTAGAATCCTAAGTGTTTCCTGTTGTGACGGAATTCCTCTGATTCTCTTGAGAGATAAATAAATCAGTAGGTTGGAGAGCAGAAAAATAAGAGATGATTCTTAGAAATGACCTTTCTAGGAGAGAAAGAACAGTGATAGCAACAGCAACCAAAGGGCAAAGAGTTTTGAGAGTGATAACCTGATGTGAAAAAATGAAGGAGAAATAACAAAAATGCCCAGTTGGTTATCACTGAATCCTCTTCTTTACTGCAGGTCCTTCCCTGAAGAAATGAGGGAGATTCTTTGAATGAAACTAGATTTCCCAAAACATTGTAAGAGTGAATGGAATAAAATCTGGATTTATTTTCTTTCTTTCTCCTAATTATTTTCCTTTGCATTCATGTGTATTCATACTTAATACATATGTATACCCACATAGTGACAAGTAGTATAAATTTTACTTTTCACTTGGTGGTTTAAGAAGGTAGTAACTGTAAGATTAGTGAAAAAATGAAATATAAACTTAAATGGAGTGCAGGCCAATGTTTTGGACATTTTTTTCTCTCAGTTGCATTTCCTTATTCTCTTACTCTGGATTCTGCAAACATATAATCCATAGTAATTAATTTAAATTTTCTTTTGATGTTGATCTTCATCAGCTCTTGGTTTAAATGCCAAACACTTCACACACCACACATTCTTGTTTTAATCCCTGAATGTAATCAACATTTCATATTCTGCTTCATATGCTTGCTATTAGTAAGCCTCCAACTTCTGTTCTCAATTACCGCAGATACGCTAAGTGTATGTATAGCAGAAATTTGCTAATTTGTAACTTACAAGCCTGGAAAACAATGGGCTTAAATTAATTGGGTATCTGGTATTTTTTAAATTACAAAACAACCAAACATTAACTAGGTTGAGTAAAGAACGATTATTGTACTTTATATAATGCACAGTTTTATATGAACAGATAATGGCCTACTTGAGATTTCTAGGTTAGCTCACAACTCTGCATGTTCATACAGCTGCCTTTAGGTACTGGCTCTAGTCAACATGCCAGAAGTCAGTTTACTGAATCACCAGTTCACTGAATTACAGAATTTCCTGGAGCTTTAGTTTTCCCTGTGTCCCTGCTCTTGCCCTTGCTTCTCTATTATATGCAAATAAGTGTTTTCCCTTAAACACAGTTTTCTGAATTCTCTCTTTATGTAGAGTTAGGTTTGCTCTTATTTCTGCTGGTAAATGATTAAGGCAGTGTGCACATGTGTGCCAAGTTGCTTCAATTGTGTTTGACTTTATGCAACCCTGTGGATTGTAGCCAGTCGGCTCCTCTGTTCATTGGATTCTCCAGGCAAGAATACTGGAGTGGGTTGCCATGCCCTCCTGCAGGGAATCTTCCGCACCCAGGAATCGAACCCATGTCTCTTATATCTGCGTTGGCAGATGGGTCCTTTACTAATAGCACCATTTGGGAATCCCTTAAGGCAGACATTTAAATTAAAATATTAGGTTAAAACTTAGTTTGGGCCTTTGGTACTAAGGATGGTAAGCAAGAACTAGAAAAGAACATTGGTCTGATGAGGAGTCTGGCTTTGTCATTAGGCATCCGAGTGAGCTTGAACAACCAGTTTCTCATCTCAAGGCTTAGATTTCCTAATCTCAGCATGTTATCAATCTCAACTGAGAGATGGATCTATGGGAAAGAAAGAAATAGACTTGCGTTTTGAATACAACTGAACAGAGCTTGTAGTCCCCTTTACCCTTGGAAAATTGTGTTACTCATGTAGAGTACCTGAGTTGTGTGTGTCCTGATAGAGGATCAAGACCGTGATTCGCAGATGCCTTAGTCTTGCTGTTGTATAATTTCACTGTCTTCTAGGCACCAGGACTCTTGTTATTGGTGTGAGGTTTTTGTGTCTATGATTTAGGGAATTTCCACTCAACAGTTTTCTAGGAGACTCATAGTGCCAGGTTTGGATAACATGCTTCAACTAAATGGGATATAAAAATAAGATACTTAGAACAGTTTTACTAATGAAATAATTTTTTTGTGTGTGTACCCTTAATTCATTCATTTGCTGCTGCTGCTAAGTCACTTCAGTTGTGTCCGACTCTGTGCGACCCCAGAGATGGCAGCCCACCAGGCTCCCCTGTCCCTGGGATTCTCCAGGCAAGAACACTGGAGTGGGTTGCCATTTCCTTCTCCAATGCATGAAACTGAAAAGTGAAAGTGAAGTCGCTCAGTCGTGTCCGACTCTTAGCGACCCCATGGACTGCAGCCCACCAGGCTCCTCCATCCATAGATTTTCCAGGCAAGGCTACTGGAGTGGTGTGCCATTGCCTTCTCTGGTTCATTCATTTACTAGCAAATATTTATTGTGTACCTACTATGTTCTTACAGTGGATCTGGAAATCAGGGTCTAAAGGTTTTCACAAAGTGCTCATGGTCTTTTCAGAGATAGTCATTCAATCAGGCAAGCAAGTATAGCACAATGTGATAAATTTCTTGTAAGTTATATACAAAGAGTGTTGGATATCCCAGGTCTCAGAATGCTGCCACCTCAAATCCTTTTATGAGATTCCTTCACCATGGTTACCATGCCACTGCCCAGTGGACTTGCCACTCTGGTCAAAGCTGACTCTGCCACCACATAGCATATCTTATAAGCTGGACGGTGTTCTCCTGGGGTGGGTGGTAGGAAAGAACACCTCAATGGAGATCATGGTGCCTAATTGCATTGATACAATCTTTTCTTCCAAATGGGGCTTCACTGGGTGAAGCAGTCAGTAAAGAATCAGCCTGCGGTGCCGGAGACCCAGGTTCAATCCCTGGGTAGGGAAGATCCCCTGGAGAAGGGAACGGCAACTCACTCCAGTATTCTTGTCTGAATAATCCCACGGATAGAGAAACCTGGTGGGCTACTGTCAATAGGGTCTCAGAGTCATACATGACTAAACAACTAACTTCATTTCATTTTTTTCTGAATAGTTCAAACTCAACATATAGAACAAGTCATGCAGTGGATAAAATGGGAACAGAAGTTGGAAGATCCTGTGGTATAGTAATGACAAGTCATGAGCAAAGGGCTTAACATATGCTTGCTTCTGATACAAGTCATGAGAGGTGCCCTGGGACCTCAGTGCTTTCCTGTCTCTGAACTGTGCTCCAACGTCCTGAGGCCTGGCTGGATGGGTATTCTGGCATTCCCAAGGGGCCTTTACTACTCATTCCAGCTCCTGTTTTCACAACAGATGTCCATTTGTTTGTAGCCTGAGTAGTTTCTGGTTTTAGCAATGTGAAGTGCCGAACACAAATGTTCTCTGAGATGATGAAAGAGAGAGTCCTGACTCTGTATCAGGGAGTGCATCATACTGTGCTTCACCTGAGACTTGAAGGGCACATAGGGTGGGCCAAGGGGAGGACAAACCAACCATGAAGTACAGGGAGACAAGAGAGAACAAGTGATCTCAGGGAATAGGTAGTAGTTTAGCAGGGCTGGTGCAGGAACAATATGTGGGGGCGAATGTGACTTGTATTATAAGTACTAAATCCGGATGATTTTGCATTGTGTACTACAGGTAGGGAAAATGACTGTGGGCACTTTTAAATGACTACCTTGGTAGCAATGTGGAGGATTTATTGGATAGGAATAAATCTGGGGTTTAAAAGATAAGTTATTAGGTTTATTTCAGTGGTATAGATGATAATGACTTTAAATAGAGCAAAAGCATTTAGTTTGGGGGGTAATTATAAGAGATTCTAGAACAGTGGATGAGGCAGAATTGGTAACTGTGTGTGAGGGAACACACAGGGATGACTCAGGGTTTCTGGCTGGGTGATTATACAGATGACGGTGACAGTTCTCAAGCAAGAAGACATGGGAGGGAAACATTTGATGGAAGAAAAGCTAACTTCAGTTTTAGTTCTTTTGGGTTTATGGCACAAAAATGTTTGATTGTCTTGTGACTGTGAGGTCTAAACTAATAACAGAAGTAAAGAAATATGATATAGAAGCAAATTATTCTAGGCTTCAGATGAATTTGACATTGCTCTTCTTTTTCTTTGTTACCATTTTCTAATTATGGACCTCTCTGCATAGTTTTAAAGTATCCAGGAGAGAGTCCTTGAAGGGATTTCCAGTGATTTTTCAGTCCTTTACTCTCAGGTGACTCTGGGAGGCAGCTGGTTTGTGTAAACCTGTTTCAAGCTACATCTCCCTAGGGACTGCCATCAGTCACTGTGCTAGGCTATACAGTGGTGAGCAGTGACGGGGATGAGAGGAACCAAAACAACAGCAAACAAAAACTCTTCTTGGCTTTCAGTTTCCTCTTAGTGCTCTTTCACTGACTCTAGAGGTAAGATAATGGCTTTTGTTTTCCATCCTGTCTAGATTCTTTGACTCAAAAGTCCAGCTGGTTTCTGAAACAGAGGGTGCCTTATATAACCGGCAACTGTCTATTACTGTCCTCTAAGCTCTCTTTGTCCCCTCAGTCATTTTTAGATTCCTTTAATGGTTTCTGTTTGTTTGTTTGCTTTTACACTATACACTGGTGAAGTTGTTTACCATCAGAAGGAGTTCATGGGAGAAATTTACTCTGGGCTCACTTAGACTGATGCTGCATGCATGCATGCCCTGCTTCCAGGGTTACTCACTTCTTTAGCTTCGGTAAGGAATCTGTCAGTCAAATGAGTGGCTGCTGACAGCAACTTTTAAAGACTCTTGTCTCTTAACCATAACATGTTAAACACTTTTAAAACAGATAAGTAAACATTTTCTTAGAGTCTGTTGTGCATGTTTCCTTGCTGCACAGTTCAATATAATGAAATTCATGTTGTGCAAGGAGAATTTTGTTGAAATGCATCAAATTTCATTCTTTATCCTTTTGTCCATATGTGTATGGCTTCCCACAAATACATGACATATAGGGCTAATGTGATAATGAATTTTCATTTTAAATGTTGAAGGTCCTTATTATGGTCCTCAGCTCAACTGAAGTTTTCCTTGTGAAAAATATGATGTTTCTCTTTGCATCTATTCTCTTTTGTTTTGCTCATCTCCTTCATTAGGATGAATCTAACATTTTGAAACCAAGAGAGCCACTAGCTTTTTTTTAAGGGAGTATCCTCTCTGAAATCAGTACTGAAGAAGCTACGTGGAAATAGGCTTTATGATGATGAATTACTGTTGCAAAAAGAACTCAGTGACACTGATAAATATTAAAGAGCCACCATAGCCCCCATGGAAACCATTTCATTTAGTTGCTTCTAAAACCTATTCTCTGTACTTCTCTTCCCTTTTATTTCTGAGCTGATTTACATGACAACAGAGTCTATGGTCTAAGTATGTCTGCTCTTCCTGCTATTCTCTACTTTGAGTCGTCACCCTCTCTTTGCTGAGAAGATGAGTGACAATGAAGTGAGGAGTAAATGGCTACTGGAGCAGATGAACTCTGAGAAACAAAGCTCCCCTTTTCATGCAAATCTCCATAGTAATTTAACATGAAGGAAGAAAAGAAAGCAGGGTACAAGGTATCAAGAGAACTGGATGGTATTCAAGGTTGTTTCATGAAGCCTTGACGTCTCTTTAGGAGTGTCATCTATCAAAGCATCTCTTTCCCTTTCATATGAATGAAAACACATTTCCATTTTGAAGGGAAATGAGGAGGAACATAAAACTAACCCCAGTCACGGGAGCTGGATGTGTGCTCACACTGCCCGTCCCCTCAGTGGCAGGATTTACTCTGTCACTCATTGCCAGCCAATAAAATGTTATCTCAGCATGACTGCTGATTGCCCAAGTTTTCTTCTCTGCCCTGGAGGCCTGCTCCTCTTCCTTTCTTAGTCCAACTTTATCTTTCAAAGCTTAACTCAAGAACTGTTGTTTTATTCTTAAAGCCTTTCTTTTAAATTGAGTATTCTTTCTTCAGAATCCCCATTGCATTTTGAGTTGGTGTCTATAATTTAATAGTCAGTTCCTTCCTATGATAGAGATTTTTCTCTCACCAAAATTTACTGAGGAAAGTGACCATATTATTATACTGCATTACTCTTTATCTACAACTCTTGATATAATAGCAGATATATAATATGTCATTGTTAGGTGGATTAGCTACAATTTAAGAATCAAGTTCCAAGAAGGGTAAATTTGAAATATATGCCATGATTGTTTTTTTTGCACCCTCAACTCATGGCACCTTTCCTTAAAGATAAGGCATGGCCTGCATTTGATGACTGTTCAGTGATGCCATTGATTTCAGGATGGTCAATCAATGTATTTTAGAAGCTTGATACCTACTCAGATTTCTTTTTTAGTTGGGATACTTTATTGATAACAATAATGTTTATAAGAGGAAATACTTAAGAGCTCACCTTGTGTCCAGCAGGAGTCCAGGCATTTAAGTATGTGTGTTCTTCTTTAATTCTCACAATAGACCCATGAAGAAAATAGTGTCATTGTCATCACCATTTAATAAAAAAAAGAAACTGAGTGTTAAGTAACTTGCCTACTGTTTCAAAATTTGTACCTCATCAGGCTAGCTTTGGAGCTTGTACTTTAAAAAAAAAAATTTACTGGAGTATCAGTTCAGTCTCTCAGTCATGTCTGACTCCTTGCTACCCAATGAATTGCAGCACGCCAGGCCTCCCTGTCCACACCGACTCCCGGAGTTTACCCAACATTACATCCATTGAGTAAGTGATGCCATCCAAGCATATCATCCTCTGTCGTCCCTTTCTCCTCCTGCCCTCAATCTTTCCCAGCATCAGGGTCTTTTCAAATGAGTCAGCTCTTCACATCAGGTGGCCAAAGTACTGGAGTTTCAGCTTCAACATCAGACATTCCAGTGAACACCCAGGACTGATCTCCTTTAGGATGGACTGGTTGGATCTCCTTGCAGTCCAAGAGACTCTCAAGAGTCTTCTCCAACACCACAGTTCAAAAGCATCAATTCTTCAGCACTCAGCTTTCTTCACAGTCCAACTCTCACATCCATACATGACCACAGGAAAAACCATAGCCTTAACTAGATGGACCTTTGTTGACAAAGTAATGTCTCTGATTTTGAATATGCTATCTAGGTTGGTCATAACTTTCCTTCCAAGGAGTAAGCGTCTTTTAATTTCATGGCTGCAATCACTATGTGCACTGATTTTGGAGCTCCCCAAAATAAAGTCTGACACTGTTTCCACTGTTTCCCCATCTATTTCCCATGAAATGATGGGACCAGAGGACATGATCTTCGTTTTCTGAATGTTGAGCTTTAAGCCAACTTTTTCACTCTCCTCTTTCACTTTCATCAAGAGGCTTTTTAATTCCTCTTCACTTTCTGCCATAAGGGTAGACTCCCCACCCCCGCCTCTGGTCCTGTGGTCTTCAGCCAGATGCCTCCGCTCCCTCCCCGCCGTCTCTAGCCCCCTGCGTCTTCCAGGCTGGACAGCAGACGGTGCCCGAGCTGAGTTTGGGGTTGGTGCGCCCAGCCTGGGCTGGGCCCTGGTGGTGCTCTGCTCAGGGGCAGCCCTGAAGATGCCGGCTCGTTACCCGCTGCTGACTCAGCCCTTTGGTGCCCGTCTAGTGCCCGGGGCTGGAACAGCTCTAAGACTGGGCGCTTATTTATTGTTTCCTCCTGGATGTGATGAGCAAAATAATTTGAGTAAAAGTGAGAACCAGAATTAAGGCGGACCAGGCTTTGTAACGGAGAAGACAATGGCACTCCACTCCAGTACTCTTGCCTGGAAAATCCCATGAACGGAGGAGCCTGGTGGGCTGCAGTCCATGGGGTGGGGAGGAGTTGGACACGACTGAGCAACTTCACTTTCACTTTTCACTTTCATGCCTTGGAGAAGGAAGTGGCACCCCACTCCAGTGTTCTTGCCTGGAGAATCCCAGGGACGGCAGAGCCTGGTGGGCTGCCGTCTCTGGGGTCGCACAGAGTCAGACACGACTGAAGCAACTTAGCAGCAGCAGCAGCAGGCTTTGTAATAATTGGCTTTCTCACTGTTGACTGTAGTGTCTTGTGGGTCCCTCTGAGAATCGCAGCCCTTTCTCCCATGGGGTGGGAGGCCCGCCTGCCCAGGAAGCCTGCTCGTCTGCTGTCACTTCCCCTTTTGCTCTTAGAACTGGCTCAAGGGGCATTTCTGTTTCCATCTTTCACCATTAGGGATGTACATGAACCGTAAGATAGAACTTGTTTGAGAAATTAAAGTCCAAAGCAATGTGGACTGACCTCTAAGGCAAAGGAAAAACCCCGACCTCTACGGGTAACTTGCTGTAGAGGAAGACATGGAACGCATGGAAATGTGTTTGGTTGCTCTGTTATATTCTGGTTCCCAGCTGGGGGCAGAAATTAAGTACAATAATTGACAAATTAGGCCTCCTGGGCTTGCCTACCGAAAGTGGCACCTGAAGTTGAATTTCAGAATTAAACAGCTTTCATTTAAGACTTGATGGCAGACACCCATGCTCCCCGGAGAGCTGTCCTTTGCCCTGTGGAGGTCCCCAGTGGGCACAGTTCCTGTTCCGCTGTCCTGAGGGCGCTCACCTTGGTTACTGTGGGCCATGGCGTCTCCTGGATTTGATTCTGCTGTATGTCCTGCCAGCCCCTTTTATTCTCTTCTCTTCATGTCATTAAAACAAAAACAAGCAAAACTCAAGCAAAGAGAATGAGTAAGGGATTGTGGTTGAAGGGATGAGAGTCATTGTTTACAGAGCTGAGCCTGACAACAGTTGTCTTTATATAAGTCCTAATACAGCGCCTAGTACCTCTGGCTGCCAGCTCATTATACTTGTTTTCATTAGTAGGATTTATTTTTTTTTAACTGTTTAGATTACCAGGAAAAATGAGCATATTGGACAGTTTCCATAAACCCCCAACACACACACACACACACACACACACACATCACAAACAGCACACACACACACACACATGATACACACCACACACACAGACACATCATACACACCACACACACAGACACCGCACACATACACATACACACCATCACCACCATCCCCCTTATTACCGGCTTACAAGTGGGATACACTTGTTACAATTAATGAGCCAGTTCAGTTCAGTTCAGTCGCTCAGTCGTGTCTGACTCTTTGCGACCCCATGAATCGCAGCACGCCAGGCCTCCCTGTCCATCACCATCTCCCGGAGTTCACCCAGACTCATGTCCATCGAGTCAGTGATGCCATCCAGCCATCTCATCCTGTGTCATCAGAGGATCTTCCCAGCATCAGAGTCTTTTCCAATGAGTCAACTCTTCACATGAGGTGGCCAAAGGACTGGAGCTTCAGCTTTAGCATCATTCCCTCCAAAGAAATCCCAGGGCTGATCTCCTTCAGAATGGACTGGTTGAATCTCCTTGCAGTTCAAGGGACTTCAAGAGTCTTCTCCAACACCACAGTTCAAACGCATCAATTCTTTGGTGCTCAGCCTTCTTCACAGTCCAACTCTCACATCCATACATGACCACTGGAAAAACCATAGCCTTGACTAGACGGACCTTAGTCGGCAAAGTGATGTCTCTGCTTTTGAATATGCTATCTAGGTTGCTCATAACTTTTCTTCCAAGGAGTAAGCGTCTTTTAACTTCATGACTGCAATCACCATCCACAGTGATTTTGGAGCCCCAAAAATAAAGTCTGACACTGTTTCTACTGTTTCCCCATCTATTTGCCATGAAGTGATGAAGTGATGCCATCCAAGCATATCATCCTCTGTCGTCCCTTTCTCCTCCTGCCCTCAATCTTTCCCAGCATCAGGGTCTTTTCAAATGAGTCAGCTCTTCACATCAGGTGGCCAAAGTACTGGAGTTTCAGCTTCAACATCAGACATTCCAGTGAACACCCAGGACTGATCTCCTTTAGGATGGACTGGTTGGATCTCCTTGCAGTCCAAGAGACTCTCAAGAGTCTTCTCCAACACCACAGTTCAAAAGCATCAATTCTTCAGCACTCAGCTTTCTTCACAGTCCAACTCTCACATCCATACATGACCACAGGAAAAACCATAGCCTTAACTAGATGGACCTTTGTTGACAAAGTAATGTCTCTGATTTTGAATATGCTATCTAGGTTGGTCATAACTTTCCTTCCAAGGAGTAAGCGTCTTTTAATTTCATGGCTGCAATCACTATGTGCACTGATTTTGGAGCTCCCCAAAATAAAGTCTGACACTGTTTCCACTGTTTCCCCATCTATTTCCCATGAAATGATGGGACCAGAGGACATGATCTTCGTTTTCTGAATGTTGAGCTTTAAGCCAACTTTTTCACTCTCCTCTTTCACTTTCATCAAGAGGCTTTTTAATTCCTCTTCACTTTCTGCCATAAGGGTGGTGTCATCTGCATATCTGAGGTTATTGATATTTCTCCCAGCAATCTTGATTCCAGCTTATGCTTCTTCTAGCCCAGCGTTTCTCATGATGTACTCTGCATATAAGTTAAATAAGCAGGGTGACAATATACAGCCTGACTTACTCCTTTTCCTATTGGGAACCAGTCTGTTCCATGTCCAGTTCTAACTGTTGCTTCCTGACTTGCATATAGGTTTCTCAAGAGGCAGGTCAGGTGGTCTGGTATTCCCATCTCTTTCAGAATTTTCCACAGTTTACTGTGATCCACACAGTCAAAGGCTTTGGCATAGTCAATAAAGCAGAAGTAGATGTTTTTTTTGGAACTCTCTTGCTTTTTCCATGATCCAGCGGATGTTGGAATTAGATTGCTGGTTCCTCTGCCTTTTCTAAAACCAGCTTGAATATCTGGAAGTTCACAGCTCACATATTGCTGAAGGCTGGATTGGAGAATTTTGAGCATTACTTTGCTAATATGTGAGATGAGTGCAATTGTGCAGTAGTTTGAGCCTTCGTTGGCATTGCCTTTCTTTGGGATTGGAATGAAAACTGACCTTTTCCAGTCCTGTGTTCCCTGCTGAGTTTTCCAAATTTGCTGACATATTGAGTACAACACTTTCACAGCATCATCTTTTAGGATTTGAGATAGCTCAACTGGAATTCCATCACCTCTACTAGCTTTGTTCGTAGTGATACTTCCTAGGGCCCACTTGACTTCACATTCCAGGATGTCCGGCTCTAGGTTAGTAATCACACCATCATGATTATCTGGGTCGTGAAGATCTTTTTTGTACAGTTCTTTTGTGTATTCTTAACACCTCTTAATATCTTTTGGTTCTGTTAGGTCCATACCATTTCTGTCTTTTATTTTTCCCATTTTGCATGAAACTTTACCTTGGTGTCTTGAATTTCCTTGAAGAGATCTCTAGTCTTTCCCATTCTATTCTTTTCCTCTATTTCTTTGCACTTATCACTGAGGAAAGCTTTCTTATCTCTTCTCGCTATTCTTGGAACTCTGCATTCAGATGCTTATATCTTTCTTTTTCTCCTTTGCTTTTCACTTCTTTTCTCAGCTGTTTGTAAGGCCTCCCCAGACAGCCATTTTGCTTTTTTGCATTTCTTTTTCTTGAGGACGGTTTTGATCCCTGTCTCCTGTACTATGTCTCCGTCCATAGTTCATCAGACACTCTGTCTATCAGATCTAGTCCCTTAAATCTGTTTCTCATTTCAACTGTATAATCTTAAGGGATTTGATTTAGGTCATACCTGAATGGTCTAGTGGTTTTCCCCACTTTCTTCAATTGGAGTATAGTTTATTTTATGTTGTGTTAGTTTCAGGTGTATAGCAAACTGAATTAGTTATACATATACATATATCCACTCTGTTTTTTTTTTTTTTGAGTCTTTCCTCATGTAGGATGTTACAGAGTATTGAGATGAATTCCCTGTGCTGTATAGTAGGTCCTTATTCAGTTCAGTTCAGTCGCGCAGTCGTGTCTGACTCTGCGACCCCATGAATCGCAGCATGCCAGGCCTCCCTGTCCATCACCAACTCCTGGAGTTCACTCAGACTCATGTCCATCGAGTCAGTGATGCCATCCAGCCATCTCATCCTTGGTCATCCCCTTCTCCTCCTGCCCCCAATCCCTCCCAGCATCAGAGTCTTTTCCAATGAGGTCCTTATTAGTTATTTTTTGTATAGTAGTGTAGATATGTCAATCCCAGTCTCCCATTTTTTCCCTTCCTCCTCCTTTCTCCTTGTAACTATAAGTTTATTTTCTACATCTGTGACTCTCTTTCTGTTTTGTGGATAAGTTCATTTGCATATGTTTTCTAGAGTCCACATATAAGTGATATAATCTGCTATTTGTCTTTCTCTTTCTGACTGACTTCACTTAATATGACAGTCTCTAGGTCTGTTCATATCTCTGCAAAATGCATTCTTTCATTCTTTTTTGTATGAAGACTGCACTCCTAACCATTGTTCTATTCTGCCTCTTCTGGTGCCATTGGGTTGCTCCATACTATCACCCTTTCTTGTGTAGTGTCTCTCACCATCCAAACTCAGGGACCAGAGAGTCTGAGGTTTCTAACAAGACTTTTATCTGGGATCTTAATATTCAGCATGTAAAACTCAGGGGTGGATTCAAATTGGATATCAAGATGTACTCTAAATAAAACATAGTAGGAATTAACAGTTAAAAGTATGAGCATTTGATTCTTGGAAACTTTAAAAAAATTAGTGTGTATGTGGTACCAATGAAAAGATAAATGAAGGTCGATGAGTCAGATAGTTTGATTATAATTCCTTTTAATCACCACTTCTTTTAATTGACTATTTGTTAAGTTACAGAATGGCTAAATGAAGGTGAAGTTACATAGCTTTTTGTAAAACTAAAAGGAGGATGTATAAAGCTGTTGGGAAAATATATAAAGGAAATGATTCCTGGATTGATTTTTCTTTATGCTATGGGGAAAAAAAAATCTTTCTAGTTGAGAAAGAAGACTGTCTTTCACTCTGATGCCTATTTAGGGAGCCAAATTTGTGTTCTGGGAGTGAAAATTTATTGAAGTGGGTTGCTCTTTAAATACCTCAAAGGACAGGTTTGTCTATGTGTGTGTGTGTGTGTGTGTGTGTGTGTGTGTGTGTTTATATGACCCTTTGATAAGGTTGTGGGAGGTATTTAGATTCCACTTAGATGTATAAAACCACTTAGCTACAGATGTATTTTCTGAACTGATATATGGTGAAATTAAGGCCTCATATTTCTCCTTTTCTCCCAAGTGTGGTAAGAATTAGAGGGGAGAGCAAAATTTGACTTTACATCCACACTGTAAAAACATGATTCCAGGAGTGCTCTTTGTACAGGAATTTCAGAGACTTCTGCCAGCTGTGTACTAGAGAATGAAACCCAATTACTTATAAATTAACCTGCATTGGAGCAAGGGGTGATATGCTGCATCTCAGCAAGTATCATCACCCTCACTAAGTGAGACACCTGATTTTCCAAATTGAAATAAACCAAGAACAACCAGCACAAGCCTAAAAATTCCCCAGCTGTCATATATTTGGTGGGAACCTACTCTCAGGTACTGTACTAAGCTCCATGGGTAGAAAAAGAATAAACTATACCCTATGCTTTACAATCTCACAATCTGTGGTAGGGGAGGTAAAGAGGAGCAAGATGATGGGAAATGAGAAAATTAGTCTTCCAAATTACAATAAACCCGAAAAGGGATATGTCTAGGCTCCTTAAATACTAAAGAGCAGGAGTGGAGAAAGGTTTATCAGAGCAAGTAGCCTTTCTGGCTGGACACACAAAGAGAATTGAGCCTGTCTGAGTAGATGCAAGGAGAGCAATGTGTTTGTAGGAGGAACAGCTTGCAGAAAGGCATCAGGTTGTAACAAAGCAGGATTCTGTTGGGAACTGCAAATTGGAAAATACAAAGAAATGTGGTTTCATTTTTGTCTATAGTTCTTATTCATTTAGAACACTTGATATAAAAATGGTGCTTAATTAATCTTTAAAACTTCCCTCTGAGAATGGGTCTTTGGAGTTCAGCATCAGGTCTAGGCTGCCGTATGTGACAGGTCTTAG
Organism: Aepyceros melampus; assembly: GCA_006408695.1. Classification (NCBI taxonomy): domain Eukaryota; kingdom Metazoa; phylum Chordata; class Mammalia; order Artiodactyla; family Bovidae; genus Aepyceros; species Aepyceros melampus. The sequence continues at coordinate 459,028 of SJXQ01007003.1, read as the reverse complement.
TGAAAGGTTGTCCTGGGCATCTCCAGGAGTGCATGCTCCGTGCAGGGGCACCTGTGTTGCAGATTATAAACAATGCAGGAGAACTTGTGTGGCTGCCGGGTCAGCACTGTGGCCTTTGGGGGAGCTGATGCGCTGTTCCCTAAATGTCCATCTTTCTCTTGCATTGCTCTGTATTACGTTCCCTGTCCCATCAGCTCTAAACATCCTGCTTCTTTTCTTCTACATGAGAAAATCATTCTTATTTTGAAATTAAAAACTAAAGGCTACTATGTGGAAAAGGTTCTCATTTCACCTGTGCAGTATATTCCATATATATACTTTGCTTGTCATTAGGAAGAGTGTGTGTGTGTGTGTGTGTGTGTGTGTGTGTGTGAAGGGAGGGCATAAGAGAGTGAACTTTCCATTCACAAGCATAAAATAACTCAAAGAAAAAACATTCTAAAGTTTTAATATGCCATGTTGTCCCCTAAAAGCAGCTGTATTCCCTCATCAGCCTCTCAGAAAACACAACAGAATGCCCAGTGCCCTCTGCGTGCCAGTCACCACAGACAACGTGTCTGTGGTGTCACAAGGCAAATAACATGGCCAGAGCCCCTGTTTTAATCTTCCAGTTGACATCTGATTGTAGGCAGTTGTTTTAAAGTAGCAATTAGCTGCACCCTCTGGGAATTTATTTGCAAAATTTATGCTAGTCCTTCTGCGTCTCATTATTTTGCTTATGTAGGCTGTCTTGTTCAGCTAAATAAAGCTATGTGGTGATTATCTGCTTTCCTTAGGAGTCCTACTTTAAATTTGATAGACAGAGGAAATGATGGTTATGCCTGCAGTCTGCACCAGAGTCAGAGACATGTGTAACACTATGGGGATATTTATTTGGTTTCTAGACTTTATTTTGACCTTACACAAGAGTAGAAATTCAGGTATTTTTATAGATTATGATGTGCTTAGACCCGAGGAGATAAACTCCAGACATCTATCTACATGTTGGAAAATATAGAAAAGACTGATTTGAGAATTTGGTTGGCAGTGATTTCCAGCTTTGGTCCTAAAGTAAAATCTAAATTGTACTGATTTGTTCATTCCACAGTGTGTCATAAGGTAGGCTTTGACTTTAACATCGGCCTGCCCCCTGCTCCAGTACAGATCCAAAACACTCTGTTAGAATTGTTACGCTGTCTCCTCAAAGAGCACGGAACAGAGGATGGGCCTAGAACTGTGTGGAGTTAGCACAATTGTGCCTTAACTTCCTACTAAGAGAAATTAGTACATATATAATTGAATGGATCACTCATAAAAATTATAGGTATTTCTTCTTGAATATAATTGTCTTTAATTTTTTCTGAATCATAGTGGTTTTTCACTATAGTATATGCCTTATACTTTTCAATTCCTTACTTATAAAGAGAAAGGCTATGGAAAATATGAGTCAAGGGTTTAGTCGATTTCGAACTTTCTTTGTTCAGACAGTTGATAATGAGAGTCACATCACAGTGAGATGATCTGCGCTTGGGCCACTTAGTAGTTTCCCGCTTACATCATGGACACATCTCAGTGGTGAATTCCATACTATCTGTATGATCTGATTGAGGAAGTCAGACTTACTAATTCCACTGGCCTTTCATTCATATGAAACTGCCAATCCCTCTCTTCTCTACAAAGGAGGAATTATAAGTAGAAGACATTTGCCATCCAGGCTCCCTATCCTCCAGTGCTAGAGGTAGTCCTTACCCAGCTCTGCAGAGTACAGTGATCACTTCACCAATCTCTTAACTAACCTGCCAGTTCATCAGTGTGTGCTTCATCCCTCAGTTGTGTCCGAGTCTCTGTGACCCCATGGACTGTAGCCTGCCAGGCTCCTCTGTCCATGGGGATCTCCAGGCAAGAATCCTGGATTGGCTTGCCACACTCTCCTTCATGTCCCCTGCATTGCAGGTGAATTCTTAACCATTTGAGCCACCAGGGTCTCCATGAAGCATACTGCTTAGGGCCAAGAGCACATGCAAGCATCTTGCAGACCGGCTCCTCTCTGTTGTTCTTGTGCACCTTTGCATCTGTATGTTTTAAAGTTACTTACTTATAATAAAGAGTTAGTTGTTTTATTTTTTAGTCAGGTTCCATCGGAGGTGGATTCTGATATAGAGATTAGCATCAGTTCAGTTCAGTTCAGTTCAGTCACTCAGTCGTGTCCGACTCGTTGCGACCCCACGAATCGCAGCACGCCAGGCCTCCCTGTCCATCACCAACTCCCAGAGTTCACTCAGACTCACGTCCATCGAGTCAGTGATGCCATCCAGCCATCTCATCCTCTGTCGGCCCCTTCTCCTCCTGCCCCCAATCCCTCCCAGCATCAGAGTCTTTTCCAATGAGTCAACTCTTTGCATGAGGTGGCCAAAGTACTGGAGTTTCAGCTTACTTGAAGTTTATTAGGGAGTGCTCTTGAAACAACACCTGGAAAAGGAAAGGGAAAGAAACAGGCTTCAGCAGAGGGAGAAGTTGGGCTATAACAGTTTAAAAAAAGCCTTCATCCACCACCACAAGCAGCTTCTGAAATCTGAAATGCCACTTTAGAGGTGTATCAGATTGAGTCTCAAGGTGCTGGACCTTCTCCTGTCATGCAGACTGGTCATTGGCTTTGACCTGCTCCAGACACTGGCTTTCTCTTCTCTAGGAGGAGGAGAGCTGGCGGCTGAGGACTGTTTGTGCTGCTCTCCCAGTATCTGGGGGAGCAAGGCCTTTCATCCTGAAGGGGGCTTTGTTTCCACTAAATCTATTGATAAACATTGTGGTTATCGCCAGTACATTTATTTAGTTAAATATTACTTAAATCCACATAAGGTACAGTCAGAAAGAGGTAGTTCCTTCTATGGCAAGTTAAATTGATTTTGTTTTTAAAGCTCAAAAGTTAAGGTAAGAACTGAATTACACGCTAAGTATATAAATATTGCTCTTTTCATAGGTCCCAAATTAACCTTATGAAATGACCATTTTATAAGTCATAAATGTTAAAGTTGACAATTTCATAAGGAAAACACTAGTATAAATGGGAAAATGTCATAGAAATATAGAAGGAGTTTGCAAGCAAATAACTTTATGAGATGCTTCTTTCAGTTCTAACAGAAAATGAAACTGATAATTATTGACTCAGTGGTATGGGCTTTTTTTTTTAATTAATTTTTATTTTTTAGTTTGTCTTGCTTTACAATACTGTATTCGTTTTGCTATACATTGACATGAATCAGCCACGAGTGTACATGAACTCCCAATCCCGACCCCCACCTCCCCCACTCCCGCTCCACACCTTCTCTCTGGATTATCCTCGTGCATCAGTCCCAAGCATCCTGCATCCTGCATTGAACCTAGACCGGCGATTTGTTTCACTTATGATATCATACATGTTACACTGCCACTCTTCCAACTCATCCTGCCGTCTCCCTCTCCCACAGAGTCCAAAAGGCTGTTCTATAGATCTATGTCTCTTTTGCTGTCTTGCGTACAGGTTTATCATTACCATCTTTCTAAATTCCATATATATGTGTAAGTATACTGTATTGGTGTTTTTCTTTCTGGCTTACTTCACTCTGTATAATCAGTTCCAGCTTCATCCACCTCATTAGAACTGATTGAAATGTATTCTTTTTAATGGCTGAGTAATACTCCATTGTGTATATGTACCACAGCTTTCTTATCCATTCATCTGCTGATGGACATCTAGGTTGCTTCCATGTCCTGGCTATTATAAACAGTGCNCTTACTTTTATATCATCTTGATTAATATAATTTAAATTTTAAAACTTAAAACTATCTTTGTTGGACTACATCTTACTTTACCTTTGTGTAGAATAAGGTAGTACTGTCATTTGCACAATAGGAAATTACTTGTTTCCTAGTTTCACATGTTACATATGAATATTCATAAACTTTTATATGTAAATAATATGTATACGTTTTTATATATAAAAGATTATATATATGTATGTATTTAATAGTGTTATGCTCCAGTAAAAAGTAAAAAGAGCAAAACATGGAGATTTTAACTTATAAGACTGATACATCATTGTTTTAATCAAAGGATTCAACATAGATAGCTTTTGCTAGGTATTTAAACATAATTAAATATTTTAAGCTTAGACACAGAAGTATAAAGTGCATAATATAATGCCTCACACTTAGTAGGTGCTCACTAAAAATGGCAGTTGTTATCACTATTCTTGTTACTACTTTTAGGCATGTGTAGTATAGTGGATCTAACACTGGACTTAAGCTTATGTTAATAGAATGTCCTGACTCATTCCTATACTCCCTGTGTGTACTCAGGCAAAGTTTTTACTAGTATTAAAATTTTCCACATCTTGTGATAGGTGAAGTCATTTGATAAATTGTAAATTTCTTTATGATTGGAGACCATTATTATTTTAATAATTTTTTAATTGTTTATTTCCAGAACTGAATCTGTAGTATAACCCAGTTACATATAAAGTACATTTCCCTGATTATCTATTTATTCTAAGATTCTTCTGATCTGTGGTTAATAGATTTTTAAACAGAATGCATTACAATGAATTGTGTGATATGTCAGTTACAGCACTTACATAACTGAGTTTTTCAAAATAAATGCCTATTCATCAAAGCACCTATATTTTTGAAATTTGGCCCTGCCAACTGAATACTGGTAGATGATCCAGACTGAGAGCTCTATGAGGTATCAATGAAATGAGGTATAAATGAAACTCCCTCTTTGTTTGACAGGACATACTACATTTACCAGGTGGCCTTGGCCAGGAGCCTCGTGCCAACCTGGGGAGGACCACCACAGGCTATGAATGGTTGTTTAGTCTCCAGACATCCTTGATTTCTGCCCAACCACACCCCCAGCAGATTTTAAGCAAAAGCCCAATTAATGGTGGTGACACCTGCCCACCAAAGAATGATGGAAGACCGTCCACTCAAGTCTCAAAGATCACTGAATGTCTAGTAGGTTATGAAAACATTTGATCATGACTCATACACCACTTGGACTAGGTTCAAAGTGGGGACACTAATTTCTGGTTCCTTCAAAAATTAAGCTACCTCCTCTGAATAAGATACATAAACCACCTAAGTGTATAACGCATATATCCTCTGGGATTTTGGCTTTCACAGGTTGACTATTGTACACAGCCATGTAACATTATTATGCACATCTCTTTGTATGTGTTTGTTACCTTACATTAATAAAGAGATAAGAAACTTTTAAAGTATATTCATGTTGAAGTAATGTTTTCCTTTTGCCTATATTTTTAAACTAATAAAATGTGACTTGAGAAAACAGAGGATAAATTTTTCCTTCATGAACACTTACAAGGTGAAGCTAGTAATTTTCCTTTGCTTTATTACTAGAAAAATAGCCATTTTATCTTTATCTGTGTATCTACTTTGAATTTTTAATTCATTATACTTTTGAGGGTCACATAGTGACACATTGGAAACAGTGAACTGATTTTCTTTAACAATTTGTTCAAGATTTTAGGATCCCCTTTATCCTCCAGACTTTACCTTGTTTAGAGTTTTTTAAAATTATTTATTTCCCTATGACCATTCTTGTTAAACTTATTTTTTTCCTAGCTCAGTACAACATGCCCTTTCTTAAATTGAGGAATTAAAATAAAACAATCTCTAAATTTTCAAAGTGGTAGATAAAATCTATTGGTTAAATTTTTCTCATCAAATATTTCATATCTTTTAATACATATGATAGTTTCCTTGAAAATATTTAGAGAATACATTATACAAAAGACTATAAATTCATATGTGCTGAAAATTGTAACATGAAAGTAACACTTATGTATCCATCATCTAGCTTAGGAAATAAAATATATACCATTGTTACCCTCCCAGATAACATTCTGTTTGAGGAATTAAAATAAAACAATCTCTAAATTTTCAAAGTGGTAGATAAAATCTATTGGTTAAATTTTTCTCATCAAATATTTCATATCTTTTAATACATATGATAGTTTCCTTGAAAATATTTAGAGAATACATTATACAAAAGACTATAAATTCATATGTGCTGAAAATTGTAACATGAAAGTAACACTTATGTATCCATCATCTAGCTTAGGAAATAAAATATATACCATTGTTACCCTCCCAGATAACATTCTGTTCTCTTTCTCTATTTTGGGTCTAACTACATGTATATTCCATAACAGTATATTTTGTTTACTGGTTTGAACTTTATGAATGGAATTGTAATGTATCATGTGTCTATCTATGCCTTATATCTTTTGTTTAAAATTATTCAAGATTCAATTTTGATGCTATGTATAGTAGTATATCATACATTAGAATTTTAGTATATGAATATACCACAATTTATTTCTTTGCTCCATGTAACTCACATAACCACATAACAGCAATAGGTTTTGTGGTGCATTTATTTTGATAAACATTTGTTTTTGTTAGGAACAATGGTGCTGTACATCTTGTTATGCAAATCTGCCAGCATGTAGATATAAAGTATTCTGTTAGGAATATAATTATAGAGTTGCTACATATACATGTGTTCAACTTTAAATGCAAATATTTTCCGAAGTGTTTGTACCAGTTTCCCCACACTCCAGCAGTGATTAGGTGGACAAGTTCTTGTATTCCACCTTTTTTCTAAAATTGACATTGACTCACTTAAAAATTTTTACCTGAAATTCTACCTTCTTGTGGTTTTAAATTGTAATTTCCCGATTATTAACAAGAACGAACACACGTTCATGTTCCTGATCTGTCTGTTTCTTCTTTTTATAAAATGTCTGTTTATGTCTACTGCAAGCTTTATTTGGTTATTTGTCTTTTCATTTTTTTTTTTAATTTTTATTTTTACTTTATTTTACTTTACATTACTGTATTGGTTTTGCCATACATTGACATGAATCCACCACGGGTGCACATGAGTTCCCAATCCTGAACCCCCTCCCACCTCCCACCCCATATCATCTCTCCGGATCATCCCCGTGCACCAGCCCCACGCATCCTGTATCCTGCATCGAACATAGACTGGCAATTTATTTCTTACATGATAGAATACATGTTTCAGTGCCATTCTCCCAAATCATCCCACCCTCTCCCTCTCCCTCTCCCTCAGAGTCTAAAAGTCCATTCTATTCATCTGTGTCTCTTTTGCTGTCTCACATACAGGGTTATCATTACCGTGTTTCTAAATTCCATATATATATGTGTTAGTATACTGTATTGGTGTTTTTCTTTCTGGCTTACTTCACTCTGTATAATCGGCTCCAGTTTCATCCATCTCATTAGAACTGATTCAAATGTATTCTTTTTAATGTTACTGTATTGGTTTTGCCATACATTGACATGAATCCACCACGGGTGCACATGAGTTCCCAATCCTGAACCCCCTCCCACCTCCCACCCCATATCATCTCTCCGGATCATCCCCGTGCACCAGCCCCACGCATCCTGTATCCTGCATCGAACATAGACTGGCAATTTATTTCTTACATGATAGAATACATGTTTCAGTGCCATTCTCCCAAATCATCCCACCCTCTCCCTCTCCCTCTCCCTCAGAGTCTAAAAGTCCATTCTATTCATCTGTGTCTCTTTTGCTGTCTCACATACAGGGTTATCATTACCGTGTTTCTAAATTCCATATATATATGTGTTAGTATACTGTATTGGTGTTTTTCTTTCTGGCTTACTTCACTCTGTATAATCGGCTCCAGTTTCATCCATCTCATTAGAACTGATTCAAATGTATTCTTTTTAATGACTGAGTAATACTCCATTGTGTATATGTACCACAGCTTTCTTATCCATTCATCTGCTGAAGAAATTTTACATGTCCTGAATACTAATCCTTATTTATAGATGCTGAAAATTTTTTCTTGTAGGCAACAGTTCAGTTCAGTCAGTCACTCAGTCATGTCTGACTCTTTGCGACCCCATGAATGGCAGCATGCCAGGCCTCCCTGTCCATTACCAACTCCCGGAGTTCACTCAGACTCACGTCCATCAAGTCCGTGATGCCATCCAGCCATCTCATCGTCGGTTGTCCTCTTCTCCTCCTCAGGGTCTTTTCCAATGAGTCAACTCTTCTCTTCATGGTGTATTTTAAAAAATAGAAAATACTTTTAACTAAATCATTTTAATGTAACTGAACTTATTACTTTCTTTATGACTAAATATTTTCTATCATTAGTGAATCTTTTCCTTCCCCAGTCTCATTAAGATGTTATCCTAATTGTCAAATGAAGGCTTATAGATTTTATTTTATAAATGTAAAGTGCTTATTATATCTGGGGCTTATATTTTGTGTAGAGTGTGAAGTAATGATCATGTATTTTTCTTCTTTTTTCCAAATGAGTAACAAATCTCCCAGCATCTTTTTGAATAATCAGTCATTTCCTTACCAGTCTACAGTGTCAGATGACACATTTATATATGTCTGGATTTATTTCTGTTCTATTTCTTTTCACTTATATTCTTATCTTTATACCTTTTATCTGTGGTATTTATGAATCTCAATATTTGGCAAGGGAAATCGTCCCACCTTTTTTTTTTCAGACCTGTTTTTCTTGTTTCTAAGCCTTTATAATATGGTTACCCACTCTAGTATTCTTGCCTGGAGAACCCCATGGACAGAGGAGCCTGATGGGCTATGGTCCTTGGGTTGCAAGTGAGTTTAACATGACTGAAGTGACTTAGCATGCATAGGTCATTTTGGGAAAATTTGCATCTCAACTATTCTTGGTACCCAAAACACATAATTATGCTTTCCAAATAAAGAATATTAAAAAGAATAGCTTTCAATGAGTATTTATAATTTTTGTCACATACATTTTTCAGACTTTTTGTTAGATTTACTTTTATATTCCTTTTGTGGTTTAAAACTATTTATATATATATACTTTTTAAGCTGGCATATATTATAAACAAACAAAAAGTGGCCGAAACACAAAGTTCAGCTTAATTATTAGAAATTCACACAGCTGTGTGACCAACCACCAGCTTAAGAAATACAATAATGATAGCTACTCTCTCTAGAAGCCTCATTTATGATCTCTTCTTGTAATAACTTCCTCCTAATGTTTCTCTCTACCTACTCTCTTATCTTTCTTGTCCTTCATAGCTAAACATAAAAAGCATTATCTAAATTTGTTGCTGTACTTTATTTCTTTGTTGATTTCTCAGCTTTCTGTAAAATAGCTTGTGCCCCTTTCCTAACTGCTGTTACCATAATTGGTAATGACAGTAAATCTAAGGAATGTATTTTAGGTATTATTATTTGTTTTACAGAAATATATGATATGATCAATCATTCTTTTCTTCATGAAGCATTTATATTGACTCCTATGATTCTAAGATCAACATATTTTTCCTCTAGTCTACCTAGCCACACCTTCTTAACTTTTTCTTTGTTTTCATAATTCTCATGCTCTCATAGATTCTGTTCAGGGCCCTTCTTCTTTCACTCTAAATATACAACCTGGGTAATCTCATCCACTCTGTCTCAATCATTATTGATAGACTGATGATTCATCCTGATTTCCACTCTCCTGAGCCTCAGGTGTCTCTACTCAAATGCATATTCTGCAAATGCATGTTCCTCAGGTACTAGACACTCATCATTCCAAATTAAACTTGCCATCTTTTCTCCCTTCCCGCTCCCCCTCTGTAATTCCAATCATAGCACATGCCACCACAACCTAGGCAAGACAAAAGAAAAACTGTTATTCTTCATTGATTCTCTCTTTTTCATTCAACTCCCCAGTCTGAAAAATTATCATTTTCTGTTATTTTAATAACGTTTGAATACCTCTACTTCTTTTCATCACCACTAATGTCACCATAGATCAGCCTCCATGAGCTCTTTCTTGAATTTCTAAACTACCTTCCCAGGAGATTTTAGTATCCGCACTCATCATTCTTCTAAAGTCTACAGAAAAATGTGATTGTGGTACTCCTTATTTAAAACTTCTAATTGCTTCCCATTTATCCCAATTTAAAAACAGCAAAAGAAAGCATTCATTTTCTTTACATGGTCAGCATGACCATGTACGATTATTATCCTCTCCTTTCCTCATTTCCTCCTGATTTCCTTTTCTACCATCTCTATCAGGCTTCACCTCTCCCCCAACTCTCTACCATATTGCTTCTGTAGAGCTCTGTATTTCATGTCTTCTGGAACACACTGGACATTCGCACTTAAAATTTTTCTTGTTTGAATTTCTCCTTCATTAAGCTCTGTGAGTAGGGTTACCAAAGTTTTTAACAAAACATACGATCTAGATTGCTATAATAAAAAGTCATGATATGGAAATTGTAATGGCAGTAATCTATACTATTATATTATAAATGGATACTTTGCACTGTTTCATTGCCTAATTGTATATCATAGCATAATATTGGGTTGGCCAAAATGTTCATTAGGGTTTTTCCCTAAGATGTTATGGAAAAAAGACCAAATGAACTTTTTGGCCAACCTAATAATATACTTAATCTGGGATTAAAAGACATTTATGGGTTTGATTCTTTTCTCTTTATTCATAAGTTCAAAAATAAGACCATCTGGTTCAAAATTTGCACCTGAAAAAGCTTTCTGTGAAAGCTGACCCATGTTCATATGTTGGTCATTATATACCAAGTCCCTAGCACAGGACTTGACTCATCATAAGTCCTCATTAGATAGTTGTCAAGTGAGTGAATGAATGAGAGAGTGTGGGGGAGCATGAAGAAATAATTAAGTGTTGGTATTTATCTGGCAAAATTAGGAGAGAAGTTACTCATCTAACAAGATCAAGCATACGGCAGTAATGGCAGTTATAGTAAAGGGAAAAAGGTTTGGGGATTTAGTGTTTCTACAATCACTATTTTATCTTGGTTATTCCTGACCTCATTTTCATCACAGCAGTTCAGTTAAATCTCACTTTTAGAATAAATCAGTTTGTTAAGAATAGACATTGTTTTGAAGATAATCTATTTTTTCCTGCAATACTATTTATATGAAATTACCACCTGTATCATGCTGGGCATTCACCACCTCTGCTTCTATCTACCTCTGTTTGAGAATAACCACTACTGAGACAACAATAAATATCCACTAGATCAGTGTTAGATAAACTCTGTCTGTAAAAGGCTAGACAGTAAATGTTTTTAACTTCGTGGCCCCTAGGGTCCCTTTGCAACTACTCCGCTCTGACTTTGTAGTGGGAAAGCAATATAGATGATGTGTAAATAAGTGTGTGTGGCTGTGTTGCAATATTTTTTTTTTCAAAAACTAGTTGAAGGATGGGTTATACCCATGGGCCATATTTTTGCAGCCCTATTCTAGAGGAAATATTGAAGGGAGGGGGAAAGTATATGAGAATAACCCTAGATTAGAGCTCAGCTCTGTATTTAGGCACTTTTCTCCAAGAGCCGGTGAAGATGAGCAACAAGGCCTCTTCTAGGGAAAAGAGAAGGCAGGCAACTGTGCCTTCTATCCCTCTTCTGCGTTGACAACTTCACCAAACATGTTCCTTTGTGTTTCCAACCTCCAAGATGATGCTTTGACTTTCAGTTTGAAAAGCAACTGGTTTAGAAAAATAGTTTCTCTGGAATAATGGTTTCAATATTTATTTTACATGAGCAAGATATGTTTGAAATAAATTTGGTATGCTTCCAAGGTAGCTCTGGGAACTTCTGTGGTCTATCTGTAAGTGTTTACAAGGCAGAGTTTGCAGATTATTTTTAAACCAGGAATAGCTTGGTAACTGAATGTTTCCTCATTGAAAGGGCAATGGATTTCCCCAAGAAAAAACAAGCACGCTAAGAACAGTCTGACCACTTCAACAGAATTTAATAAGTTCCAGGATATGTGGCAAGTGTGGATATGGCAGAAAAGCAACTGTTTTTCTAACATATCCTTCTACCCATGTGCTGTGTGTATATGTCTCAACTGTGCCATTGGCACTATAATCTAATTGGGAAAGAAATGTCAATAAGAATACTGAAATTCATATTATATGTTGTGTAGTATTTTTGAAAAGCTCTATGCCATGATTTCTCTTGATGCCATAAGAATGAACCTATTTCATTAAAGTTTTATGTCTGGCATCCTACTGGGACATTTCCTCAGCATTGTTATACCCTACTCATTTGGGTTACATGACAGCCTGTAGTAAGATACTGGTCCTATTCAAAAAAGTGCTACGTAAGTCTTCTTCAGGGGATCATCACTGCAAACTGAGAGTTGTGTGAACTCAAACTTTAAAACAAGGTTTCCCTATTTCCTCAGTGGTAAAGAGTCACCCTGTCAATGGAGGAGGCACAGGTTCGATCCCTGGTCCAGGAAAATCCCACATGCCATGGAAGAACTAAGCTTGTATGCCACAACTATTGAGCCTGTTCTCTAGAGCCTGGAAGTCACAACTCCTGAGCCCACATGCCCTAAGCCATCACAATGTGAAGCCTACACCCCACAATGAGAGGGTAGCCCCACTCTCCATAACTAGAGAAAAGCCCGCACAGCAACAAAGACCCAGTACAGTCAAAAATTTAAAACTGAGAAAAAATTAGAATAACTTTAAAAATGAACACTTTATTTTTTAGGGCAGGCATAGGTTTAAAAACAGTGGCTTTTAAATTTTTAGGATCATCAGACAAACTTGTGTACGTGATTAGGATTTGGCTATAGAGAATATGATTGCATGTATCTAAAGAGATACCCAAGAATCTCCTTTCATTCATCATTATAGATAATTCTGAAGGAGTTGGTCTCCAGACTTCACTTTGAGAACAATGTTCTTAAAGCTTATTCTTTTTGTGCCTTATGGGTCTGTAGCAAATAGCTCCTTGGGACAGAAATTGTATTTCACCATTGGTTGCCTCCAAAGTGTTCTCTGGTGTATGAAAAACTTTATGATTTGAATTGTGCACTTCATTCAGCAAGAGCCTACTGGCTCACACATTCAACAATAATTCCATGGAAGCCACAATAAAGAGGCAGATGCCTGGATCCTGCTGTTCATGTGATAGAAATGACTGTATTCAGCAGCAAAATCCAGAGAGACTGGATGAAACCTAATCAGGCAAGTCAGTTTCCAGAAATATAATCCATTCCTAAGAATGAAGAACAATACTATGCAACTCATTAAAATCATTACATCAGTCTTGCATTTGAAGAAGAGCTTTTAATGTTTCTGCCTTGTTTTATATATAGCCAGACCTCTTAATCCTATAATTCTCTCCTCTGACTGCCAAGAAGACACTCAAAGAATTAATTGAAATGACATTTCATGGGCTTCACACTTGAAATGATCAAGCATGTTTGGTGATAAAAGCTGAATTATTCATAAACAAATAGTCTGTAGACATACACTATTGTTTTGTGGTTGAAGAGCTATAGTTATTTCCCCTAAAAGCTCCCTTTTATTCTTTGAATAATTACTCAGGACATATTTAAAAGAAATGTAGTTCATCTAGTTGTAGTTTTAGATGCTTTACTTTTCCCTCTCTTTCTCCTCTTTCTCTTTCCTCTTTTTCACCTTTTTTTTAAATGGACACACTTTGGGAACAGCTTTGTTAGATTTTACAATGACACAGGCTAGTGAAGATTTTTCTTTTATTTTCATACTCTTATTGATGAAAACATTGTTGAGCCACTATTTTGTCAATGACTATTTTTTCTATTTTTATTGAGAGTAAGATGATACTGTCTCTACAGCTAAAGGCATATAAACAATTGAAGTAATATGGAAATCTTAGCTTATTCTAAACTAGTAATAGGTAAGCACAGATATTACTGTCTTCCATAAGAGATTATATTAATTTAAGCTCTCTTGTTTTGAAATTGAATTGTATAGGTTTGTTTAAATCACCGCTATATTCCCGAGGAGTAACACACATGTGCCAGAGAAGAAGCCCCTTTCTGGAGTTTTATATTGACTTTAATGGTGCCTGACCCTCTGGTGAGTAACTGCTCGTAAAATAAGTTGTTGACACTAGTGAAGAGAATACATTCTTTCATGGCTCTGGCAAGCTCCATAACTTACATCTGATCTATCTTAAAACTAAGCCCTGTTTGTTATACTGTCATAGCATCGGTCACTTATTTTTAGCTCCTTAACAATATTTAGAAATTATTGAATTGTACAGCATACTAAAGAGGATGTAATTTCATTTTGGCAGCATAAGGCATTGTTTGTGCTAATTTAGATGCAAGCCATAAGAACATCGGTCAGTTCTGTTTGTTAGTTAGAGCCTCAGTGCTTCTTTCTGATGCTCTCAGGAGACCGACATAGAACCTGGTTTGTGATTCCCATATCCCTCCTATAGATTTCCATGTATAGCCTAATTGTGATTTTGGAGTTCTTTTAATTTATTGTCAGAGAGATACCAGGAGGAAAATAATGTTTAGATGAAGAAAACAGCCTGCAGAGAAACAACAATATTGTCAGACATCCCTTTGCACATTAAGGTCTGTATAGCCGAAGCTATATGTTTTTTCTAGTAGTCAGGTATGAGTGTGAGAGTTGGACCATAAAGAAGGCAGAGCACCAAAGAAATGATGCTTTCAAATTGTGATGCCAGAGAAGACTCCTGAGAGTCCTTTGGACATCACGGAGATCAAACCAGTCAATCCTAAGGGAACTCAACCCTGAATATTCATTGGAAGGACTGATACTGAAGCAGATGCTCCAGTACTTTGACTATCTGATGTGAAGAGCTGACTCACTGGAAAAAACTCTGTTGCTGGGAAAGACTGAAGTCAAAAGAAGGGGGCAGCAGAGGATGAGAATGGTTAGATAGCATCACTTACTCAGTGAATTTGAGCAAACTCAAAGAGATAGTGAGGTACAGGGAAGCCTGGTGGGCTGCAGTCCATGGGGTCACAAAGAGTGAGACACAACTTAGTGACTGAAAAAAACAGCAACCCTTGTTGAAATTGTATTGACTTAATGAAATTAACATTAACCTCCAGGAGGTTGGGCAAAAGATACTAGACTAGGAGCCAGAGACCTGATCGTGTCCCTCCCTGAGTGACAGGGGCGAGTCATTTAACCTCTCCGAATTTTATTTTTGCTGTCTTTATGTTTGTAACTTAAAATAATAAAAGATTTTTGTGGGATTAAAAGAGATAATCTGCCTTACACTATATTTTGCACTCTAAAGTGCTATCTACTATGTGGAGTTACCGCTCTTGGTGTTGAATTTGTATCTAATAGATTAAGAATCTGTGAATTGGAAACACTAGTCTAAGAATCGACTGTTTTCTAATGAATGTATAGTTTACTAGTATACTTCCAGTAAAAATCTTTTTTTCTATTGTCTTCCAGAACATAATGTTGACACAGTCTTTTTCCTAACAGAGACTATCCAGGAGTAATGTTTTTATGATCAGATGGGTTATGATTGAATATTCTTTTCTCTGTATCAGCTGAGTCTTAACAATGGAAAAACCCATCAATTTATTTTGATTTATATGTTACTGTTTCTTTGTCCCTCACACCACCTTCTCAGAAAAGATTGTTCATCTGGTTGGTTTGAAATAATGACACATTCAAATTAGAGCTTCTGAAGTATCAAGGATGGAGTACAACCAGTGGCTTTGTAAACAGTGGTTAAAACACTAATTAGTTCATAGAACCTTAAGAAGAATTGATGAAACTATGAACTTCTCTTCTTTTCTTAGCCCATCCCATGGGAAAAAATGAGTAGTTCAGAATTTTGGAGGTAGGGAAGAGAAAAAAAGGTGTTTGTATTTTGAAAATGCTCTCCTGAAAATCAGAGTGATCCCCTTCTGAAATTGTTTCCCCCTCCTTCTTCATTTTATTGTCCCTCTGTCCCATGGGTATATGTCTATTTCAAAAAGCTTATTAAAAATAAGTTTTGTTGTAGATAATGACACTCTCTCCAATGGGAAACAAATGAGAAATCTGGTAAGTATTAAGAAACTGAAGACTGCTGAAACCTTGGTTTAGTACACAGCTGCCTGGGAGGTGGAGTTCCTTTTATTAAGCTATATTTGTAATTTTTACTTTGCTGGGATGAAGT
Source organism: Aepyceros melampus (assembly GCA_006408695.1). Lineage (NCBI taxonomy): Eukaryota > Metazoa > Chordata > Mammalia > Artiodactyla > Bovidae > Aepyceros > Aepyceros melampus. The sequence goes on along the minus strand of SJXQ01007003.1, from coordinate 442,999 downwards.
AAAATGTGATAAATGCTAATACCTGGGTTATTAAGATTGTTAAGGAAGAGACACAAGGAACGTAGATTTTGGCAGGATATTGTATATGATAGTTTCAGAATCTAGACAATCACAATGTGCCTTTTAAAATCTTTTTTCACTCCCACACATTTGCAATAAAAAAATAAGTGGTATATAGGAGAGAATTCACTGGGTGCCACCAAGGTTGTGTGGGCTTAGTTTTCTGATTGTGACTTTTAGGAAAGTGCTCCTGTGGGAAGAAGTGTGAAAATGAAAGAAGAAAAAATGGTAGCACTATGGGGAAGGAACCAGGGAACCTTCCTTTGCATCCCATAACACTTGAACCACCAAATACCCATGCTGGTTTCAATGAATAAGTATGTATGTGTCAAATGTGGATTCTGACAAGGGTTGGGAGTTTAGCACCGTGATATAGAAAGCAAGAATTATTGCTGAGACATTAAGCTGGGAGCTACTCGGGCAAAGACACTTTCTGAATCCCATAAGCATGGATTCACAGGTGTTTTATAAAATGAGATATTTTTTCAGGGAATTCTGTTTCTGTATTCATTGTATAGGTTTGATGTTTGCTTTGTTGCTTTGTATTCATTGAATGTCTTTGTATAGGCTCATTTGAAACAAGAGGATGATGTTGGCTATCCAATAAATGAAATGTTCTCGATGTCTTGTATTAAGATCAGTATGAACTGAATTGAGCTAAACTATGGGAGTAATCTGGGCTCTTGTGTTTTATTGTGCAGCTGTACAGGAAGGACCTAAGTAATTGATTAACTGTATTTCTTTTTGTTTCACCTCATTTTAAAGTGATTTTAAAAGTTATATAAAATAGAACAAATTAGAATATGTTAAAAATTTGCAAGAGAAAAACTAAAACCATTTAGGGAAATGACATAAATGGAGAGGTAATAAGCACAGGACAGATATGCTTATGTAAAAGATTACTCAGTTGCTTTGAGTTAGTGCTGAAATATGGTTCTAAATTTCTAGCAGCCAGTAAGAAAACTTCAGTTATTCAATTTCATGTGTCTGTTAAAACAAAAATTGCTCAAGAGAATTGCTGTATTATAATGTGGCAGCAGTTAAAGTGCTATTCTTCTTGGTTACTTTAAAAAAGAAAAATACAATATGTTATAGAACTAGTCTTCAAAATAATCTGATTTTTTACAACTTGGAACTCTCCAGATTCACTGTGTGAGATTGTAACGCCAAGACTGTAGAGCTACAGACTCCAAATCAGAAACTCAGAATCTTGTCCATGTGTTGATTCTGGGCTTTCTTATCATCATCTGTTAATAATGAATACCTTTGTTGTGTTCTGAAGTGATAAAACCAAAAATTAAGTAGCATTCAAATTTAAGAAATTAGTTGTAGTCATCCAGTGAAGACTCCTAATACTTTATAATTCTACTAACCTGGAATGACATGCAATTGCTTTTTTTTTTTTTTTTAACAGAGTCAGTGTTCTTCACCTGGACAGCTTTTTTTTTTTTTTTTCCTGCCTGATATTCCGTACATTCATTTATGACTCTTTGCAATGAAGGGATGCACGACATCTGTTTCAAATCAGATTTTCCCTAATTTTTATGTATGCCCTCTTGTTCCATCATCCGCATTAAAATTCACAAGCAGACATGATCCATTCCACACCGGATTTCATCTTCTGTACTGCAGATCTATAAAACCTATCTTTACTGCCTTGTTTCACATGTCTCTTCTGTAAGAATTTGTCTTCTTGGCATTTCTTTCTTTCACCTTTGACCAGAAATCAGGCATAATTTTGGGTCCTTTCTTTGGCATGTCAATGACTAAAGCATCTTTCTGTAAAGGAGAAGAGCTAATCAAGTTGGCAATCCAAGAGAGGTCTGTGTATTCTCACTTCTCATATTTGCAACACCTTCTCATCGTTCTCTCAGTGCTCTTCTTATTTCTGTGGAGTTTTAAAAATTATTCCCCTGCACGGTGAAGACATCTGGACATTCTGAATATGTGTCTGGTTGTATGTTGCATATGTGTTTTCCTTTAAAAAGGCAAATTCCAGCCCTTTAGCTTGTGTTCATTCTTAAAGAATTGGTAAAATTCTTACTTTGTATGCAGTCATTCTTTCCCAGCAAGGTGAACCTTTAGAAATTTTGTTGGAAACATCTGTGTGACATCTCTTCTATCCTGGAAAGCAGCCTGCTTGTGTAGTGCTGAGGGATTCATTTAAGAGGACAGGAGCCTGCTTTGAATGGCCAAGTGGTGCACTTCTGAATTCTCCAGTCTTCTCGTAAGAACTCTGGTCTTTGCAGCACATCACTGTGAGATACAAGAAGAGTTTTACACTTTTGGGGAATATTCTGCTAATTAAATGAGTGGATTTAGAGATAGTAACATAATGAGAAACTTTGTGATTTCTATACCCTATTAAGGCTAGTAGATTATTAAATGTATTTAAATAATTTGCTTAGAACCTACTGTTCTTAACAAATATACCTATATTATTTTTATCTTCGACTTGTAGAAATGATGACTAATATACTGTTCATGCCTCTAAATTCACAATCTAATACACAAGCTTATTGACCCATTGGAAAACATCAGGTGGTTATTTTAATGATGATTTTTAGAAAGAGCTGTAGTGTGCAATGGAAGAAAACTGTTCAAATATCTTTACATAATAGTCTTTTGCTTCTTTCTACTTTGTTTTCAAATTCTGTGGTTTGAAGCATGTTTTTTGGGGGAGGTTTACCAAATGTTCTGCAATATCTTTCTTCTTCTTTCCATTTGTTCAAACATCTAAAAATTCCTTTACATTTGTAAAACCAGTGATTTCTAATTCTTGGACTTAATCCTATTGCAAGTAGGTGGATAGATTAAAAATATTTTGTTTTGGTTTTCATGTATTTCCAGCTACTGTAGTTACCTAGTGACAATTTTCTGTGTTTTTGACTGGTTATTTCATAACCTGTAACTGATAACTGACATGCCAGTTTATGGCAAATTATTATTTGGAATGCCCTCTTGATTGTCTGGAGACTTAGAATATGGCCTTTGAGGTTAGAAGATATTTAATACTGAGTTTTTATGATAGGTAGGAATCATACTATTATTTGTAAATTTAGCTATCTTTCTTGGTCCACTCCTATATCTTACTACTAAACATTTTTTAAGAAGAATATTATTAGAATTTATACCTAATTTTGGTTTATTTATTTTTAAAGATTTTTTGATGTGTACCATTTTTAAAGTCTTTATTGAATTTGTTGCAATATTGCTTCTTTTTTGTGTTTTTTGTCCATGAGTCATGTGGGATCTTAGTTCCCTAATCAGGAATCAAACCCATACGCCCTGCAATTGGAAAGTGAAGTCTTAACCATTGGAGCACCAGGAAAGTCCCTATATCTAATTTTTAAGATATTCCTTTAATATGTTCTCTAAATCTGTACATATAGTTGTGGTAATCTTGCTGACTAATAGGCAATATCAGGAATATAAGGAATTGTGTAACTGACAATTGGTGGAGTGTTGAGACATCATCAATATTGAACACAAGTTGGAAAGCTACAGCCTATGAGTCAAATCTGGGCCACCACCAGTTTTTGTAAATAAAGATTTTTGTGACGCAGCCTTACCCATTTGTTTACCTATTACCTGTGGCTGATTTTGTACTATAAAGGCAGACTCTAGTAAGTTGCAACAGTGACCATATGGTGTGCAAAGCCTAAAATAATTAGCATCTGGTCTTTGCAGAAAGTTTGTTGATCCCTGTTCTTGAGGATCACTCGATTTATTACTATGTAACTGCCCGGTGCGTTGAAGCCAGAGCTCATTTTGTTTCTCTTACAGAACCTGATCATTTAGTTTTCTTCTGCAAATTAGGATTTAGGAAATTCTCTTGATATGGCTGGGAACTCAGTGATTTCATGCAAATCAGTTCATTTCAAACTCATTCTAGTGACAAGTTGGCCAGCTCTTGATTGATTAACATTTTGATACGTTTAGTAGGTAATGATGTGGTGATATAATTAAGCCATTAATTTTAATGACTTCTCAGGAAAAGGAAGTAAAATTAGTTGAGCTCCTCCCATGATACAGGCTCTTTGCTAGATTCCAGTCTCCAAGTGGCAGTTAAAATTCAGAAAGTAATGTATCAGCAACACAGAGAAAAAAGGTTCCAAATAAGACATTCCGTTTCTCATATTCTCTTCTACCCACTTTTTTTTTAACTGATGAGAAAATTAAATTCAGTAGGGTTAAATAACTTGATTGGAATTACAAATTAGAAAGTGGCAGAGTTGACATTTGTGTATAGACCTTCAGGTTTTCAGAGCCCAGGCTTCTTATGTTAAACTGTATTGCTTAGCATGTTACGTCAAGACATATGGAGTCTTCAAAATAATCTACTTGTGGATTGTGGCCTTTAAAAAAAAATAGCACTAGAATTTTCCCCAGAAGTTAACTACTTATAATAACCTTACTAACCCAATGGATAAGAAGATATTGAGCAGGTCTAATATAATCCCATTTGAATATAGGAATATCAAAATCATAGCCACTTCAAGAAATTATTTAATCAGTCACTTTGTAAGATATCAATATCATAGCCACTTCAAGAAACCAACAGAGCTGACAATAAAAGGGCTATCTGGTATTAAATCACTTTTGATTGTGACTGCATGCATTTTATCCCTTTAGTACATGTGGAAAAATGTATATTTCTCTCCTAAGTTCTTTTGTCTAGGGTGTTCTTTTTCAGAGTATTACTATTTTTATTATTACTTTTATATGAGAGGATTAATGAAGAATAACTTGAAAGCAAGGAACATTAGTGATCCAGCAGGACAGTCAACAAGCTTTAGAGCCTAAAAAAAAAATTAAGCTCAGTCATGCCTGACTCTTTGTGACACTATAGACTGTAGCCTGCCAGGCTCCTGTGTCTATGGGATTCTCTAGGCAAGAATACTGGAGTGGCTTGGCATACCCTTCTCCAGGGGATCTTCCTGCCCAGGGCTCAAAATGGTGTCTCCGGCGGCTCTTGCATTGCAAGCAGATTCTTTTACCACTGAGCCACTGAGGAAGCCCTTAGACTTTATTATAGGCCCTGATATAATGCTTGATGTATCAAGCAAAATGAATGCCAATTCTGTCTTGCCCGTTGATGCTGATTCCTTTGGGTTCTTTATAAATGGCAAACTCCTGCAATTGTTATTGACTGACACTGACATCACTTGGAGCAAAATTAGCAGCTACTCGAGAACTCCAGACTTGTAGTAATATTTGTAATACTTTAGTTATTTTGTGACAAGTCATTGGGTCTGGTTAACAAACCAAAAATGAAATGGACTTTTCTAAGAATTGCAAAATATCTGTGGATTGTCTCTTTGGTCCTCATTTTTCCCTCTAAGTAATATGGCTTTAACTTGGCTGACTGATTCAAGCCCTGAAGCAATTATAAACTGTTTATAATTATTTGAAATAGTGTGTAATTTGCATATATGTATAGCTTAGGTTTAAGAATGGATAAATCTATTGAATTACACTCCCAACCTATTCTAATTCTGTTTCATTTTTTTGCATATAGGTGTCAAATAATTAAGGTCACATTGAGTATATTAATTTCTTATTTAAGGTAATATAGAGCACATTAGGTCAGAAGGAATCAGGGAGCAGATACTTTGTTTACTACTTTATGTAGGTATAACAAACTCTAACCTATATATAGATTCTGCTGCCAAGTGAAATCTTTGATTATGATGGGACAAAAATAAAGGAATTGATTGTTTTGGCTCAACTCTCTAGGTGGTGCTAAGTATAAGATTGTGTCAAGGGGGTAAAAATTTTAGATGGGGATAAAAAGAGTTGAAAAATACATATATTCCACATTTTCTGCATGTAAAGTTGTAACCATATCATAACAGAAAACATATGTGGTGCCGCTAGCTTGACTTGAATTACTAAACATGCATATAGGCCCCTTTCTCCAGTGTTTTAAAGAATGTCATACAATTCTAAAGGTTGTTTTAAGGGGCATGTCAAACCAACCTACTGATTAAGTAATATCAGAAAATAAGAAACAATTAGAAGTATGGGAGAAAACACTGTCCTACAAATTCAGACCTTAAATTAATAAATAAGGAGATGAATTTCAATAATAATAAGCTGGCATTTAAGGACTTTTTTTCCAAATGTACAAATCATGGTAATCTTGTTGTCTGGAGGTGATTAGCTTATTATGACAGACTGTGAGGTCATTAAGAGAATTAACATATTCCAGGTGTATTATTCTGCTGGCACAACGCCATTGGGGAAATGTGTTTATTCATCTGAAACCAAGAAAATGTAATTTAATTCACATGTGCAAGATAAAGCTCAGTTCAAAACTTCAAGTGATGTTTCCCTCCACCTGGCATAAAAAAAAAAACCCTGAATTTTTAACAATATGTTTTAGCAAATCACACAGTTTGCATGAGAATTTTCAACTTCAAATTCCATCAGTGCAGTGAACTGGGGTATGGTCTAATATGTTTTGAGGTGCTGATTTGCATTATTTTACAGGAGAATGGTCATATATCAAGTTTTATGAAAGTTAGCTTAATGAATTTATATACATACTCATAAACATCTATCTAATTGATTAATCAACTTAGTAAAAAATTTGAATGCTTGCTATGTATCATGCTCTGGTCTTAGGCATGTATTGATGAATAAAACATCTCCCAAGTTAAAATATCTTTTATGTTCAGCTTGTTCTGAAAATAACTTTCATTTGTGAATTTTAAAAAATAAAACATTTGAAAAGATGTATTACTTTCCCAAGGATTTGATTGACTTTAATTAGTAAACTAGTTACCTGGCGTATTTTGGAAGAGACCCAAATATTTAAATTTTGAAGTAGCAATGAATTTTTTGAAATGTAGGAAATATTGATATTATAAAAAAGCATAAAATTAAGTCTATGTATATCTTGATTTAAAATGACTTGTTTATGAGCTTCTCAGTATAGTTTTAGCCTTTTAAGTCTTTTCAATTTCACAACAGAATTAGTATTGTCACTCAAAATGCTTTTATAAAGATTCTCTTTTTACTTATTTTGTCAGTTTTTCACAACTGAGAGAGGAGAATTTGGCTTTTATGGAGTGGTACAATGTTTCTGATTAGGTGGGGAAAATAAAAACTACTTTTATATAGGATAAATTTCCCCCTAATAACCTTCTGGGAGTGCCAGGTTTAGAATATGTCAGAATTATTTCATATATTTTTCCTAAAGTAATTCAATTTTTAATTAAGTCACTTTTATCTCTTTAATAGTAGTGAATGACAATTGGAAAGAAAAGAAGAAATATCCAGCTGGAATTCAAGTTTTACTAGATCACACTGGAGGGGAAATTTCCCTTCTAAAAATACAGATGCCTTTTAAGTTACTGTTTTTGCATCATAATGTGTTCATATGTCACAGTGAAGGCTGAAAAACATGATTCAGAAATAGAGCCTTGACAATTCCTTCTTGTTGTTCTTGTTCAGTTGCTAAGTCATGTCCAACTTTTTGTGACCCCATGGACTGTAGCATGCCAGGTGTCCCTGTTCTTCACTATTTCATGGGGCTTGCTCAGTCATGTCCATTGAGTTGATGATGCCATCCAATTAGCTCATCTTCTCTCACTTGCTTCTCTCCAACCCAGGAACATGGAATATCTCTCCATCTGTTTTATGTTGTCTTTGATTTCTTTAATGAATGTCTTACAGTTTTCTGTTTACTTCTCTTTTGTCTCCTGAGGTAGGTTTATTCCTAGGTATGTTATTTTTATTGCAATGGTAAATGGGATTGATTCCTTAATATCTCTTTTTGATTTTTCATTGTTAGTGTAAAGGAATGCTAGTGATTTTTGTGTACTGATTTTGTATCCTGTGAATTTACTAAATTCACTGATTAGCTCTAGTAATTTTCTGATACTTGAGGTTTTCTGTGTATAGTATCACGTCATCAGCAAACAGTGAGAGTTTTACTTCTCTTCCCATCTGAATCCTTCTAATTTGTTTAAATCCCTTTTTTTCTTGATGAGTCTGGCTAATGTCAATTTTATCTTATCAAAGAACTGGCTTTTAGTTTTATTAAGCTTTAATATTTTTCCTTCATTTCTTTTTCACTTTTTTCTTCTCTGATCTTTATGATTTAGTTCCCTTCTACTAACTTTGAAGTTTTTTTTTTTGTTGTTCTTTTTTCAGTTGTTTTAGATGTAAAGTTAGGTTATTTGGTATTTTCTTGTTTCTTCAGTGTATCACTGTGCTGCTGCTGCTGCTAAGTAGCTTCAGTCATGTCCGACTCTGTGCGACCCCATAGAGGGCAGCCCACCAGGCTCCTCCGTCTCTGGGATTCTCCAGGCAAGAACACTGTAGTGGGTTGCCATTTCCTTCTCCAATGCATGAAAGTGAAAAGTGAAAGTGAAGTCACTCAGTCACGTCTGACTCTAGTGACACCACAGACTGCAGCCTACCAGGCTCCTTCGTCCATGGGATTTTCCAGGCAAAAGTACTGGAGTGGGGTGCCACTGCCTTTTCCGGTGTATCACTGTAAGCCTATACAAATTGTAGAATAATTTGTTCTAGTTCTGTGAAAATGCTATTGGTGTTTTGATAGAGATTGTATTAAGTCTGTAGATTGCCTTGGGTAGTATGTTATTTTAACAATGTTAATTCTTTCAGTCCATGAGCTGACTGTGTCTTTCCATTTGTCTGTATACTCCTAAATTTCTTTCAACAGTATCCTTTAGTTTTCTGAGTACAGATTTTTGTAACTCCTTCAGTTCGGTTCAGTTGCTCAGTTGTGTCTGACTCTTTGTGACCCCATGAATAGCAGCACGCCAGGCCTCCCTGTCCATCACCAACCCCTGGAGTTTACTCAAACTCATGTCCATCGAGTCCGTGATGCCATCCAGCCATATCCTCTGCTGTCTCCTTCTCCTCCTTAGTTAACTTTACTCTCAGGTGTTTTATTCTTTGTTTGCCTTACTTCACTTATAGTCTCTAGGTCCATCCACGTTGCTGCAAGTGACATTATTTTATTCTGTTTTATGGCTGAGTAGTATTCCATTGTTGGAATTTCTCTTTATGATATTTACATAAATATTATATATGTATATACACACACACACACTCATACATACATACCATATCTTTATCCATTCCTCTGTTGATGGACATTTAGGTTGCTTCCATGTCTTGGCTATTGTAAATAGTGCTACTGTGAAGACTGAAGTGCATGCATCTTTTCAAATTAGAGTTTTCTCTGGATATATGCTCAGGAAGGGGATTGCTGGATCATTATACTCAATGATAAAAAGCTGAAAGCATTCCCTCTAAGATCAGAAACAAGACAAGCATGCCCACTCATGCTACTTTATTCAATGTAGATTTGGAAATCCTAACCATAGTACTTAGAGAAGAAAAAGAAATAAAAATAATCCAAATTGGAAAGGAAGACATAAATGTTCACTGTTTGCAGATGACAAGATGCTATACACAGAAAATCCTAAAGATGCTATCAGAAAGCTACTAGAGCTCATCAATAAATTCAGTTAACATTTCAGGGTGCAAAGTTAATATACCCAAATCTGTTGCATTTCTATAAACTAACAATTAAATATCATAAAGAGAAATTAAGGGAACAATCCCATCTACCGTCACATCAAAAATAGTAAAATGTCTAGGAATAAATCTACCTAAGGAGGTAAAAGTCTTATACTCTCAAGACTATAAAATCTGATGAAAGAAATAAAAGACAGTAGAAACAGATGGAAAAAATATGCTGTGGTTTTGGATGGGAAGAATCAATATTGTTAAAATGACCGTACTACTCAAGAAAATCAGTACAATCCTATCAAATTACTAATGGCATTTTCCATAAAACTAGAACAAAAATGTTAAAATTTGTATGGAAACAAAAAAAAATACCCTAAATAGTGAAAACAATCTTGAGAAAGAAAAATGGAGCTGGAAAAATCATGCTCTTTGACTTCAGACTATACTACAAAGCCAAACAGTATAATACTGGCACAAAGACAGACTTAAAGATCAATGGAACAGGATAGAAATCCTAGAAATAAATTTGTGCATTTGGGTCATTTAATCTATGGCAAAGGAAGCAATAATATACAGTGGAGAAAAGACAGTCTTTTCAGTTAAGTGGTGCTGGAAAACTGTACAATTACATGTAAAAAATGACATTAACAAATTATCTAACATCATACAAAAATAAACTCAAAATGGATTAAAGACCTGAATCTAAGACTCAATACTCTAAAACTGTTAGAGAAAAATATAGGCAGAACACTCTTTGACATAAGTAGCAGCACTATATTTTTGGATCTATCATCTCTTAGAGTAATGGAAATAAAAACAAAAATAAACAAATGGGTCCTAATTAAACTTAAAAGCTTTTGCATAGCAAAGGAAACCATAAGCAAAATGAAAGAGCAACCTGCAGAATGGGAGAATATATTTACAAATGACAGGGATTGATTTCCCCAATATAGAAACAGCTTACACAGCTCAATATAAAAAACATAAAACAGCCAAATCAAAAAATAGGCAGGTGACCTAAAGAGATATTTCTCCAAAGAACTCGTACAGATGACCAAGAAGCATATGAAACAATACTCAACATCACTAATTATTAAAAAAAAAAGGAATTCAAAACTATAGAAAGATAGGACCTTTCACTAGTCAGAATGGCCATCTTTAAGAGGTCTACCTCATGCAAAGAGTTGACTCACTGGAAAAGACCCTGCTGCTGGGAGGGATTGGGGGCAGGAGGAGAAGGGGACGACAGAGGATGAGATGGCTGGATGGCATCACGGACTCAATGGACGTGAGTCTGAGTGAACTCCGGGACTTGGTGATGGACAGGGAAGCCTGGCGTGCTGCGATTCATGGGGTCACAAAGAGTCGAACACGACTGAGCAACTGAACGGAATGGAATGGAAGAGGTCTACTAATAGTAAATGCTAGGGAGAGTATGGGGAAAAAGGAAGCCTCCTCCATTGCTGGTGGAATATAAATTGGTGCAGCCACTCTGGAGAACAGTATGGAGGTTCCTTGAAAAACTAAAAATAGAGTTACCATGTGGATTTTATTCTTCATTTGTTAATGTGGTGTATCACATTGATTTATTTGTGTATATTAAGACATCTTTGCATTTTTAGTATAAATCCCACTTGATTGTGATATATGATACTTTTAGTGTATTGCTGGATTCAGTTTGCTAGGATTTTGTTCAGGAGTTTTTGCATCTATGTTCATCAGTGATATTGGCCTGTAATTGTGTGTGTGTGTGTGTGTGTGTGTGTGTGATGTCTTTGTTTGGTTTTAGCATCAGGATCATGGTCACTTCATAGAATGAGTTTTGAAACATTCTTTCCTCTGCACATTTTTTGAAATAGTTTGTGAAGCAGAACTCTTTATAATGTTTGGTATGATTCACCTATGAAGCCACCTGGTCACTGACTTTTGTTGGGAGTTTTTTTTTTTTTATTGCTGATTCAGTTTTATTATTGATACTTGTTTGGTTCATATTTCCTGTTTTCTTGCTGATTCAGTCTTTGGAGACAGTACATTTCTAGGAATGTATGCATTTCTTTTAGGTTGTCCATTGACATATAATTGTAATAGTGTCTTATGATTCTTTGCGTTTCTATGAGTCAGTTGTAGCATCTCTCTTTCACTTGTGCCCACTCCCTTTTATTCTCGATGAATCTGGCTAAAAGCTTATCAATTATGTTTATCTTTTCAAAAAACTAGGTTCTAGTTTAATTGATCTTTTCTGTGTTTTTTTTTCTTTTTAGACAGTATTTATTTCTGCTCTGATAGTTATTACTTCTTTTTTGCTGGCTTTGCATTTGTTATTGTTATTTTCCTTTTCCCTTTATCTGTGCAGTTAGATTGTTTGATTTTTTTCTTATTTTCTGGGGTAGGCTTGTATCAGCATAACTTCCCATTTAGAACTGCATCTGCTGTATTTTATAGATATTTGATCATTTTGTTTCCAATTTTATTTGTCTCCAATTATTTTTATATTTTCTTTTTGATTTCTTCAGTGATCCATTCATTGGTTGTTTAGTAGAATATTATTCAGCTTCCATGTGTTGTTTTTTATTTTCTGCAGTTTTTCATATAATAGATTTCTGGTTTCATAATGTCATGGTTGGAGAAGATGTTTGAAATGCTTTCAGTCTTCTTAAATTCATATCTGAGGGATGACCTTGTGGGTATTCTTGGTTGTAGGGTTTTTTCCCCATCACTTTAAATATATTGTGCCACTCCTTTCTGGCCTACAAATTTTGTGTTGAAAAGTCAAACTGAGAGTTCCCTTGTATGTCACCTCACTTTGCCTAATTCTTTGTGCTTATTTGTGTATATTAGGTTGGATACATTTCCCAGTCTTGTTAGTTAGAATTAGTTTTATGTAGCAAATGTTTCATGGGGCCCAGCAGCACGGTCTCCCCTGCTCACCAGAAATATATGCTCTAGGGGTGGCCCCTATGTAGGCTGAGTTGGGACCTTCTGTTGGGACTGAGTCAACTACTGTGGTGTGAAGTTAAGAAGAGCTGTTCCCTGACTTGGCTGGTTCTTGCCCAGTGGCCTGTGGGGCCATGTCCCAGCAGATCTGGATTTGAGTCTGGGGGAACTGGCTACTGGAACCCTGGGCAAGTGCAGTGGTCACTGCACACTGGTCACCTTCTGCTGCCTGCAGCTGTCTCTCCCATCAGGAAGGCTTTCATAAGCCTCTTATTCTTATCAGTCAGAGGGTAGACAGAATGAAAACCACAATCACAGAAAACTAATCAATCTGATCACATGGACAACAGCCTTGTATAACTCAGTGAAACTATGAGCCTTGCTGTGTAGGGCCCCCAAGATGGGCGGGTCATGGTGGAGAGTTCTGACAAAGTGTGGTCCACTGGACAAAGGAATGGCAAACCACTTCAGTATTCTTGCCTTGAGAACCCTATGAACAGTATAAAAAGGCAAAAAGATAGGACACTGAAAGATGAACTCCCCAGGTCGGTAGGTGCCAAATATGCTACTAGAGAAGAGTGCAGAAATAACTCTAGAAAGAATGATGAGATGGAGCCAAAGTGAAAACAATGCCCAGTTGTGGATGTGACTTGTGATGAAAGTGAAGTCGATGCTGTGAACAGCAAAATGCATAGGAACCTGGAATGTTAGGTCCATGAATCAAGGTAAATTAGAAGTGGTCGTACAGGAAATGGCAAGAGTGAACGTTGACATTTTAGGAATCAGGAAACTAAAATGGACTGGAATAGGAGAATTTAATTCAGATGACCATTATATCTACTACTGTGGACAAGAATCCCTTAGAAGAAATGGAGTAGCCCTCACAGTCAACAAAGGAGTCCGAAATGCAGTACTTGGATGCAACCTCAAAAATGACAGAATGATCTCTCTTTGTTTCCAAGGCAAACCATTCAGTATCAAAATAATCCAAGTTTATACCCCAACCAAAAATCCTGAAGAAACTGAGGTTAAACGATTCTATGAAGACCTACAAGACCTTCTAGAAATAATATACAAAAAAAAAAAGTCCTTTTCATAATCAGTTCAGTTCAGTGGCTCAGTCGTGTCCGACTCTTGGCGACCCCATGAATCTCAGCACGCCAGGCCTCCCTGTCCATCACCAACTCCTGTAGTTCACCCAGACCCACACCCATGGAGTCAGTGATACCATGCAGCCATCTCATCCTCGGTCGACCCCTTCTCCTCCTGCCCCCAATCCCCCCCAGCATCAGAGTCTTTTCCAATGAGTCAACTCTTCGCGTGAGGTGGCCAAAGTACTGGAGTTTAAGCTTCAGCATCATTCCTTCCAAAGAAATCCCAGGGCCTATCTCCTTCAGAATGGACTGGTTGGATCTCCTTGGGGTCCAAGGGACTCTCAAGAGTCCTCTCCAACACCACAGTTCAAAAGCATCAATTCTTTGGTGCTCAGCCTTCTTTACAGTCTAACTCTCACATCCATACATGACTACTGGGAAAACCATAGCCTTGACTAGACGGACCTTAGTCAGCAAAGTAATATCTCTGCTTTCATCATACAGGACTGGAATGCAAAAGTAGGAAGTCAAGAGATACCTTAAGTAAACGGGAAATTTGGCCTTGGAGTAAAAAATGAAGCAGGACAAAAGCTAATAAGTTTTGCCAATAGAATGCACTGATCATAGCAAACACTCTCTTCCAACAACACAAGTGAAGACTCTATACATGGACATCAACAGATGGTCACTATCAAAATCAGACAGATTGTATTATTTGTAGCCAAAGATGGAGAATCTCTGCAGATAGAGAATCTACAGCCAGCAAAAATAAGACTGGAAGCTGACTGTCGCTCAGATCATGAACTCCTTAATGCCAAATTCAGACTTAAATTTGACTTACTTGAAGAAAGTAGGGAAAACCACTAGACCATTCAGGTATGACCTAAATCAGATCACTTGTGATTATACAGTGGAAGTGACAAATAGATCCGAGGAATTAGATCTGATAGACAGAGTGCCTGAAGAATTGTGGACAGATGTTTGTGACACTGTACAGGAGGCAGTTATCAAGACCATCCCCCAGAAAAAGAAATGCAAAAAGGCAAAATGGTTGTCTGAGGAGGCCTTATAAATAGCTGAGAAAAGAAGAGAAGTGAAAGGCAAAGGAGAAAAGGAAAGATATAAGCATCTGAATGCAGAGTTCCAAAGAAAAGCAAGGATAAATAAGAAAGCCTTCCTCAGTGGTCAGTGCAAAAAATAGAGGAAAACAATAGAATGGTAAAGACTAGAGATCTCTTCAAGAAAATTAGAGATACCAAGGGACTCATGCAAAGATGGGCAAAGTAAGGGACAGAAATGTTATGGAACTAACAGAAACAGAAGATATTAAGAAGAGGTGGCAAGAATACACTGAAGAACTATACGAAAAAGATCTTCATGACCCAGATAATCACGATGGTGTGATCAGTAGACTAGATCTGGACGTCCTGGAATGCAAAGTCAAGTGGGCCTTAGGAAGCATCACTACAAACAAAGCTAGTGAAGGTGATGGAATTCCAGTTGAGCTATTTCAAATCCTAAATCACGATGCTGTGAAAGTGCTGCACTCAATATGCCAACAAATTTGGAAAACTCAGCAGGGGACACATGACTGGAAAAGTCAGTTTTCATTCCAATCCAAAGAAAGGCAATGCCAAAGAATGTTCTACACAAACTACCACACAGTGGCAGGCATTTCACATGCTAGCAAAGTAATGCTCAAAATTCTCCAAGCCAGGCTTCAACAGTACGTGAACTGAGAACTTCCATATGTTCAAGCTGGATTTAGAAAAAGGAAAGGAACTAGAGATCAAATTGCCAACATCCATTAGATCATAGAAAGAACAAGAGAATTCCAGGAAAAAACTTCTGCTTTACTGATGATGCCTAAGCATTTGCGTAGATCACAAGAAACTGTGAAAAATTCTTCAAGAGATGGAATTCCAGACCACCTTACCTGCCATCCTGAGAAACCTGTATGCACGTCAAGAAGCAACAGTTAGAACCTGACATAGAACAACAGATTGGCTCCAAATTGGGAAAGGAGTACGTTAAGCTGTATATCACCCTGCTTGTTTAACTTATATGCAGAGTACATCATGAGAAATGCTGGACTGGGTGAAGCACAAGCTGAAATCATGATTGTCCAGAGAAATATCAATGACCTCAGATATGCAGGTGACACCACCCTTATGGAGGAAAGTGAAGAAGGACCAAAGAGCCTATTGATGAAAAGGGAGAGTGAAAAAGCTGTGTTAAACTCAGCATTCAAAAAACAATGGTCATGGCATCTGATCACATCACTTCATGGCAAATAGGCTGGGAAACAGTGGAAAGAGTGGCAGATTCTATTTTCTTGGGCTCCAAAATCATGGCCGATGGTCACCACAGGCATAAAATTAAAAGACGTTGCTTCTTGGAAGAAAAGCTATGACCAACCTAGACAGCATATTAAAAAGCAGAGACATTATTTTGCTAACAAAGGTCTATCTAGTCAAAGCATGGTTTTTCCAGTAGTCATGAGTGGATCTGGAGGTTGGACTATAAAGAAAGCTGAAAGCCAAAGAATTGATGTTTTTGAACTGTGGTGTTGGAGAAGACTCTTGGGAGTCCTTTGGACGGCAAGGAGATCAAAGGAGTCAATCCTAAAGGAAATCACTCCGAATATTCATTGGAAGGACTGATGCTAAAGCTGAAACTCCAATACTTTGGCCACCTGATGCCAAGAACTTACTCATTGGAAAAGACCCTGATGCTGGGAAAGATTGAAGGCAGAAGGAGAAGGGGATGACAGAGGATGAGATGGTTGGATGGCATCACTGACTCAGTGGACATGAGTTTGAGCAAACTCCGGGAGTTGGTGATGGACAGGGAAGCTTGGTGTGCTACTGTCCATAGGGTCACAAAGAGTCGGAAATGACTGAGTGACTGAACTGAACTGAACTGACTCCAGGGCCTAGGAGTTCTGAGCTGGTGCTCTCCTGCTGGTGGGTGGTGTTGAGTCCTGACATGACTTGTTGTGGGTTCCAAGGTGTCTTGTTGCTACTTCTGGCCCACTAGTGGACATAGTGGAAGGAACTGATGCAGAATTTAGGTCTTTTCCTCCTTGTGGAGAACTTCTGCAATTTTGAAACATGCTGGGACATAGGACCCTTTGCTTCAGAGCTGCTATGCTTGCACTTGGACAGACGTCTCCTTGTGCAACAAAATGCAAAGAAACTATAAGGGACTAAGAATAACTGCATACATTTGCAGTCATGGCAAATTCTGGATTAAAGATACATAAAGACCAGACAAGGTGAACTGCCACTTCTGGGAGCAAATCAGTGTGTCGGGAGCAAAAGGTTACTAGGCATGTCCCCTGCACTCAGAACCACAAAGGGGTAGCATACCACCTAAGCCACACCTCAGGCCCAACCCCTAGACGCATCTCTGCTCTCAACCCCATCCAACAGACTAGCTCATCTGCCCATTAGGGAGTGAGCTGACAAGGGAACCTGCTACTTGTTCTTGTAGAGGCCTTGCTGCAGTAGAAGCCCCAATAAAAATCTTGCCTGAATTTCTTGTCTGGGCTCTAATCAATTTCCATTGATTAAGGAGGCCAAGAACCCTGGCCAGTAACAAATTAACTCTTCTTCCATTTGTGGGTGACCTGTCTGGGCAACGGGTTTTGCTTGGTCCACAATCCACTCCTCCTACTCTTCTCATTGTGGATCTTTCTGTGTTTATTGAACTGTAGAAGGTCTTTTCTGCGGGTCTTCAGGTTATTCTCACCTACAGCTCCTCTGTAAATAGTTGTAATTTTGGTGTGCCAGGGAGAGGGCATGAACTCAGGTCTTTCTATTCCACCATCTTGGCCACTCTTCCAAAGTTAGTTCTTAAATAACAACTCTGCTACAAAATTGTTTGGAAAATTGCTGGCACATCTACTTTTTAATGAATTATGTCATTTTAGTATTAGGGCTTGTATACTCAAATTATATCTTTTTATCCTTAATTAATAGTCTCTTTGAAAAAAATATTATGTAGTTTATGTTGAATCTTCAGTGTTTTGAAATGGAATTAGGAAGTTTTTGTTTGTTTAAAAGACTCCACAACTGTTTAGAAAGCTATGAGGCTACAGAAATTACAGAACACTGGAGTGTATTATGAAGATTGGTAAGACTGAGAGGTTACAAAACTGAGGACATGATGCAAGTGGTCTGAGATGAGAAATATTCACTCATTCATATTATTCATGATGATCAGGGTATTAAAGTTGAAATAAGGAGATATTCTGGGTTTTAAGAAATACATCTGCTAACTATTAAGGAAGGTAGAATTGAGAAATAGGCCACGTTACATTGTTACCTATATAACTCTTTTCTAGATCACCATAGCTATGGCCTTGGCTGTGCCTCCAGAATCTTCAAACAGGAATTAGTACTTTCTTTTCATTAGGAAAAAAAAAAAGTAAACTCAAGTAGATGATATCTGCTAGAATACTTAACATATGGGTTTGCTGCACAGATCTCCCTTTTGACAGAAAGGGAACATTTCTAGAAGGAGCCAGGGCTTATGGAATCTGGTCACCATTGTTTTAGTCAATGTCAACAAGTCTGATTATTCAGTCTTATGAAACAAAATGCTTCATTTGTTAAATGTAAAGTAGGTATGTGGAAGTTTGTTAAATTTAAAAAATTGAGTCACTGACTACCCTTCTTGCATTTTATTAATGAATTAATAAGCAAATTTAAATGAATGGTAATGAAAATGACTGAATAATTTAGAGGAAAAAAACAAATCAGTTATCACTTATTTGTTAAAATAGTTCCTGTGGGAAAACTTCCTAGAATTGCTATATAAATACGCATTTGTGTCTGATTCAATCTAATTTTCTTAATTACTTTTTATATACTGTTTTTATGATTCTGAACTTCTACTTAGTCAATAGGTTTAGCTTTTCTCACGTGTATTTTGGTTATATTTTCTCTTTCTGGCTTATCAGTAGTCTATGATTTTTAAAATAGTATGAATAGGAGTCTTTGACCAATACTTTTTCATGGTTATACCTGCTTCACATATTTTAATTCTGGAGAAGATTTCATTCTCAAACTTTTTTAGTGTCCTGAACTGAAATAGATTTAAAAAGTCATAAGTCATTCATTACATGACAAGTGATATGTCTTTTTTGTTACCATCCCGAATGGGGAAATAGCATGTCCTATATTTTTAAAAACTGGTAATTCAACTGAGTGGAGCCTTTTTCAAAATAATTTGTCAAAATTTTATTCAAGATATAGAGATGTTAAATAGGAAACAATGTTGTAATATAAAGGAACAGCTGGCATAGAGAGATCTAAACTGATTTCTTTTTCCTGTCAAGATACATGAAATTCTATATTTTTTCCCTGTTTTGTAATCTTAGGTAGATTACATTTTGTCCAAAACAGACTAGTTATATATTGTCCTTTGGACAAACTCAATTAATATTTGCTTTTTGGAAAGGCTAATATACTGATAAGATTGAGGCACCACTGTCTCCTCACATTTAAAATGCTTACTTTCTTATTAAAGAAACTGTCCAGTCTTAATTAAAAAAAAAATTGACAAGTAAAATAGAAAAATATTTAAGTTTTAAGCTTCCCTGGTGGCTCAGACAGTAAAGCATCTGCTTGCAATGCGGGAGACCTGGGTTCGATCCCTGGGTGGGTAAGATCCCCTGGAGAAGGAAATGGCAACCTACTCCGTACTCTTGCCTGGAAAATTCCATGGACAGAGAAGTCTTGTAGGCTACAGTCCATGGGGTCTCCAAAGAGTCAGACATGACTGAGTGACTTCACTTCACAACTGTAGTTTAGACCAAGAGACTTAGTTTGATTCTTTTGGAATACTCAAAGTTTTTGAGACCCAGATCATTCTCTCTGTCATTTAAAATTTTAAATCTATTTACGTATAATCACCACAACTTACATCAAGTGAACTGTGTTTCAATATGTATCATGGTAAAAAGTATATATGAATCCCTACATCTTAGCTATTTGTGATATTTGAGTTATTTTATATCTTGCTCTGCATGTTTTTGTTCAGCATATTAATAGATAAAATTTGAATGCCTTGATCAAGAATCTGAACTTTTGAAGGTCAGACAGTTTAATGATAGAGGTAATATATTAGGAAATAAGAAGCTGTTTTCTGTACTTAATTAAATGAATTTTAGAAATATCATATATTTAACAATCACTTATAGATAGGTTTACAAAGATAAAAATTACTACAAATCATGATTATTAAATGAAACTGTTTTACAGTGCTGATAAAGTTTAAGAACAATAGGAAGATAGTTTAGTATAGCATGGATATGAAACTCTGTATGTAAGTCTTTTGTTAAGAAACTATCTTATGTTTTCTGTGATAAATTTAAAATTCCTTAATCAGGTAAATAACTCAGATGAACTCAGTTTAATTACCTATTTCATATTTAGTGTGTATTTTAAAAGTTACTAGATGAAGAAGCTAAGATCCACAGAGGCTCCATGGTTTCTTTTTGGGGGGGGTTAAGGGTGAATATCATAATATTTGTTAGTTGTAGGACCAGAACAAAAGTGGAGCTTTGGGTATTCCAACTGCTGTGTTCTCACTTCAAACCAGACATACTATTTTAATGTATATAAACTTTTTATCCCCTACCCCTAAAGATGCCTGTATTCCTTATCCTAGATACTTTTAAGTATGTTAGTTTACATGGCAAAGGGAAATTGAGGTTGAAGAGGAATTAAGGTTGTTAGTCAATTAAATTTCCATCCAGGAAAATAATTGGATTACCTAGGTGTCCCAATGTAATTGTGAGGTGGAGAGTAGCCCAAATTACCCAGGTGTTTCTAATGTAGTTAGGAGGCTCCTAAACTGTGGAAGAGGGAGGTGGAAGAGCAGAGTCAGAGTAATGGCTTGGGAGAAAGCTATAGTTAGCCTTTATTGTCTTTGAATGTGGACCAAGAGGGCTATGAGTCAAAGAATGCAAGCAAATTCTAGAAAGGTAAAAAGCCTAGATTCATATTCTTCCCAGAGCCTCAGAAAGAATGTGACCTTTCAGAAACCTTGATTTTACTTCAGTGAAGCCTGTTTCAGGCCCGTGACCTCCGGAAAGGTTAGTAAGATGCTAAGTCCTGTTTGTGCCCGCTAAATTTATAGTACCTTGTTACTGTAGTACTTGGAAACCAGTACAAGTTAGAAATGGAAATATGATGTAAATTTTAAATTGAATGATTTCTACACCTAAAGAATCTCGTTAAAGGAAAATTAAGAATAAAAAGGCTCTAGGTGGATTCTTTCTCTATTTTAGCGTTCACAAATAAGTTTGTTTTCTTTCCCAGTTCTTTCAGCTCAGTGTGCATAATTCAGTGGGTAGATTTTTATCTACAGTTGGAGAATAACATACATTTGTTTTGTTGTCTTTTTAAGGTTTCTTTTAGAACCTGTATGGCCTACTTTGTTTAAAAACAAGTTTTCTACTCTTATCAATTCATGGTTGTGCCTTAAGAACTTTATTATTTATCTTTCAAAAAAAAAAAACTGGAAAATGGGAGTAATGCTATTCATATCATGGTTAGGATTTTCTCTTTGAACACTTTGCGGTAGAAAAATTCATTTGTATTTTTAATATTCACAATAGAGAGATGTAGTATATAAAAAAAGTCCTGATGCTTTGATCTTATTCTTTGACAAATAGGTTTACTAAAACTACCTTGTTTTCTTTTTTCTTTATTTTGTTCAGACACTTAAATTTGCTTTATGGGGATTATTTGGGTCCACTGCTATTTTCATGACAGCTTAAGACCTGTAGCAGTGACCTGATTCAACTGCGGTTATAATAGCTTCCACCCTTTGTTTCCTGGGTCGCTCTTAGCAGTCATGGTGGAAGCAGTTTCATAAAGACTGGGTGTATTTGCTTTCTTGGAAAGATTCCTGGCAACATTGTCACATGAACTTTACTAAAGTCTGTATCTGGTAGGAAAGGCTTTTATTGAGATTCAAGCAGCAGGGTGGGTAATTTGACACAGCTGGAAAACAGACCAACTTCCCACAATAACATGTCCTCTAGTTGTTAGCCCTTCATAGTGGCTGGTTCGTTTTCTTGTAGGAGTTACACCAAATGGTGTCACTATAGTAAGGATGTACCTCAGAGGTGCTTTGTAATTGTGACTTTAGTCTTTAAAATAACATGCTATACAACTTTCAAAATTGAAACTTAATTTTAGTCAAACTAGACTCTTGCCTTCCTTTTATGTCTGTCATCAGGATTTGAAACCTTAAAAACTATAAAGACTCATTACTCTCATGTTAATTGATAGATTTCCTATAGTGGCTGGTTCGTTTTCTTGTAGGAGTTACACCAAATGGTGTCACTATATTAAGGATGTACCTCAGAGGTGCTTTGTAATTGTGACTTTAGTCTTTAAAATAACATGCTATACAACTTTTAAAATTGAAACTTAATTTTAGTCAAACTAGACTCTTGCCTTCCTTTTATGTCTGTCATCAGGATTTGAAACCTTAAAAACTATAAAGACTCATTACTCTCATGTTAATTGATAGATTTCCAATTGATAGATTAAATGCCAGTGAGTTATTGCCTGGACTTATAACATTATTTATGTAACAAAAATACTAAATGTGTTAATTTCTAGGAAGAGCCGCTGTAGAACATGTTAACAATAACTTTCTTTATTTGGATGGCTTTCATTGGTTATGCAAGGATATGCTGAACAATTTTATTTAATGCTGGTGTTGTATAATGAAGCATTTGGCTGATATTTGTCCCTGGTTCCTGGAATTCCCCCAAGCAATAGGAGTACCTTTGTTGTGAAGGTGGACACCTGGGACCACAGCTGAGTTTATGCTAACAAGATGACTCATCATGGGCCCTAGGTAGTTTCATCGTGGGGGATGACCATGCTGAGAAGCCATCCTGGTGACTAGATGAGTGACTCTGAACCACACAATATAGACCTGACATCCTGACCTTAGAAGGAAAGGGGAACTGGAGATAGANGCAAAGAAATAGAGGAAAACAATAGAATGGGGAAGACTAGAGATCTCTTCGAGAAAATTTGAGATACCAAGGGCACATTCCATGCAAAGATGGGCTCAATAAAGGACAGAAATGGTATGGACCTAACAGAAGCAGAAGATATTAGGAGGATGTGGCAAGAATAGACAGAAGAACTGTACAAAAAAGATCTTCATGACCTAGATAACCATGATGGTGTGATCAGTGGACTAGAGCCAAATATCCTGGAATGTGAAGTCAAGTGGGCCTTAGAAAGCATCACTATGAACAAAGCTAGTGGAGGTGCTAGAATTCCAGCCGAGCTAATTAAAATCCTAAAAGATGATGCTGTGAAAGTGCTGCACTCAATATGCCAGCAAATTTGGAAAACTCAGCAGTGGCCACAGGACTGGAAAAGGTCAGTTTTCATTCCAATCCTAATGAAAGGCACTGCCAAAGGATGTTCAAACTACCACACAATAGCACTCATCTCACATGCTAGCAAAGTAATGCTCTAAATTCTCCAAGCCAGGCTTCAACAGTATGTGAACCAAGAACTTCCATATGTTCAAGCTGGATTTAGAAAAGGCAGAGGAACCAGAGGTCAAATTGCCAAAATCTATTGGATCATGGAAAAAGCAAGAGAGTTCCAGAAAAACATCTACTTCTGCTTTATTGACTACACCAAAGCCTTTGACAACAAACTGAAAAATACTTTAAGATATGGCAATACCAGACCACCTGTCCTGTCTCCTGACAAATCTGGTGGTGCAGGCCAAGAAGCAACAGTTAGCACTGGACATGGAGCAACAGATTGTTCCCAAATCAGGAAAGCAGTACATCAAGGCTGTATATTTTCACCCTGATTACTTAACTTATATGAAGAGTACATCATGCTAAGTGCCAGGCTGGTTGAAGCACATGCTGGAATCAAGACTGCTGGGAGAAATATCAATAAGCTTAGATATGCAGATTATAACACCCTGATGGCAGAAAGCGAAGAAGAACTAAAGAGCCTCTTGATGAAAGTGAAAGAGGAGAGTGAAAAAGTTGGCTTAAACCTCAACATTCAGAAAACTAAGATCATGGCATCTGGTCCTATCACTTCATGGCAAATAGATGGGGAAACAATGGAAACAGTGAAAGAATTTATTTTCTTGGGCTCTAAAATCACTGCAGATGGTGACTGCAGCCATGAGATTAAAAGACATTTGTTGCTTGGAAGAGAAACTGTGACCAATCTAGACAGCATATTAAAAAACAGAGACATTATTTTGCCAACAAAGGTCCATCTAGTCAAAGCTATGGTTTTTTTCAGTGGTCATATATGGATGTGAAAGTTGGATTATAAGGAAAGCTGAGCACTAAAGATTCGGTGCCTTTGAACTGTGATGTTGGAGAAGACTCTTGAGAGTCTCTTGGTCTACAATGAGATCCAACCAGTCCCTCCTAAAGGAAATCAGTCCTGAATATTCCTTGGAAGGACTGATGCTGAAGCTGAAACTCCAATACTTTGGCCACCTGATGCAAAGAACTGAGTCGTTATAAAAGACCCTGATGTTGGGAATGATTAGGCAGAGGAGAAGGGGATGAGAGACGATGACATGGTTGGATAGCATCACTGACTCGATAGACATAAGTTTGAGTAAGCTCCAGAACTTGGTGATGAACAGGGAAGCTTTCAGTTCAGTTTAGTTCAGTTCAGTTGCTCAGTCGTGTCCGAGCTTGGGATGCTTCATTCCAAGGGGTTGCAAAGAGTCAGACATGACTGAGTGACTGAACTGAACGAAAGGATGCGTTAATTAATATTTCTAATAACAGCTGGCACACAAGTTTTAAAATTGTTTAGGAAAAAAAATGTAGTGGAAAAGCTTATTTAGGTAGAAATTTAAAGGAGATATTTGAACAAAGTAGATCCAAAGGGTCTATACTAAAATAGTAATATATAAAATCATAATCTGAAAGAATGTTGAAGAGACTTTGTGTAACTGAGTGAAAAAGAAAAAAAAATGAGTATCCCATTTTATTCCAGAAGCAAAGTTATGTATTTGGGCGGGAGAAGGAATGAGTTGTCAGTTTGCATTCTGGTAAAATCTTTGTTATATATGTATGCCTAAGATACCTATTTTGATACTATTTCAGCGATTATTTTCATTAACAATATCAGTCCAGTTAAAAGAGACTTAAGTGCTTGTAAGGTTTAAATCTTGGTACAAGTCTGATATTGAAAATAGTAGAATATTAGTTGTGTTTCCCCCTCTGGGAGCCATGGACAGAGGAGCCTGGTAGGCTACTATTCATGGAGGTCACAAGAGTCAGATATGACTTAGCAACTTAACCACTGCCACCTCTGGGAGCCATGAGAGTGTGCCTCAAAGTTCCACCTGCAAGTATATGGTTGACAGAAGATTCCAGGTTCCCTGCTCTGAAGTCTATCAAGGCATTTTCACAGAAGCCCTGCTTTCCATGGCCTGCTGCTCTTGTACAGCACAGGCGGGACTCTAAAGTAGGCCTTTTCCTGGCAGACTCAGAGCTTCGCTGATAGGTGTCTGGTGCTCAGGCTGCCTGAGTGCCTGGCTGGAACTCCCTTGAACTGCAGGACAGTCTAGGTTGCTTCCATCAGGCCTTTATTTCATCTCTCCTTCCCTTGGAGCCAGGCTTGTATCAGGTGTTGGTGTCTCTCCCCGCCTCTCCTGGCTCCCTCCCCATTTCCTCACACAGACATTTTCCTGAGCCATGAGAGTGTGCCTCAAAGTTCCACCTGCAAGTATATGGTTGACAGAAGATTCCAGGTTCCCTGCTCTGAAGTCTATCAAGGCATTTTCACAGAAGCCCTGCTTTCCATGGCCTGCTGCTCTTGTACAGCACAGGCGGGACTCTAAAGTAGGCCTTTTCCTGGCAGACTCAGAGCTTCGCTGATAGGTGTCTGGTGCTCAGGCTGCCTGAGTGCCTGGCTGGAACTCCCTTGAACTGCAGGACAGTCTAGGTTGCTTCCATCAGGCCTTTATTTCATCTCTCCTTCCCTTGGAGCCAGGCTTGTATCAGGTGTTGGTGTCTCTCCCCGCCTCTCCTGGCTCCCTCCCCATTTCCTCACACAGACATTTTCCTTAATAAAATCCTTGCATGTTTAATCCCATCTTGGATCTGTTTTAGGCAGGCCTGCTCTAATATTTCTCCTTATTTCAATGAAATTGCATGTTAAACGTATCTCATAAAAGTCTAACCCAAATAGGATTTGTGAGTATTTTTAATTTGTTTGACCTTTAAAGTAATTATTCCAGGTGGTAGTTTTAAGCCTTTGTTCATTCCCTAAAGGAATCTAATTACATCTCTGGGATGGCAAATATCACTCATGATTACATGTTTTGGCTCAGCATAGTAGATTCTATCTTTATGTCCTTTTTTTTTTTTTTTAAGTAGAGGCAGTGAATTTTGGGGGTAACTACTAAAGCCATTATCACCAAAGCCATTATCAGCATTCATTTCATGTACTGAGGTTTATATAGTTTTAAGTTACATTGATGATATTAGGAGGTTTTTAGGATGATTGCTCTGAAGTGGAAGTTTGGGTTATAAGATGTCATTATTTTTCTCAAAGCAGTATAGGATAGCATTGCATCTGATGGTATACCAGGAGTTATCAGTGTGAATTTAGGTAGAAACAAAAGTTTGAATGACTTAGATGTATTTACAAATATGATTTGAAAAACTCAGCAGTGGCCACAGGACTGGAAAAGGTCAGTTTGCATTCCAATCCTAAAGAAAGGCAATGCCAAAGAATGCATAAACTACCACACAATAGCACTCATCTCAAACACTAGTAAAATAATGCTCAAAATTCTCCAAGCCAGGCTTCAACAGTACATGAACGGTGAACTTCCACATGTTCAAGCAGGATTTAGAAAAGGCAGAGGAACCAGATATCAAATTGCCAACATCCTCAGGATCATCGAAAAAGCAAGAGAGTTCCAGAAAAAGATTTACTTTTGCATTATTGACTATGCCAACTTCTTTGACTGTGTGGATCACAACAAACTGGAAAATTCTGAAAGAGATGGGCATACCTGACCACCTGACCTGCCTCCTGAGAAATCTTTATGCAGGTCAAGAAGCAACAGTAATAACTGGAGATGGAACAATAGACTGGTTCCAAATAGGAAAAGGAGTGCATCAGGTTGTATTTTGTCACCATGATTATTTAACTTCTATGCAGAGTACATCATGAGAAATGCTGGGCTGGAAGAAGCACAAGCTAGAATCAAGACGGCCAAGAGAAATATCAATAACCTTAGATATGCAGATGATACCACCCTTATGGCAGAAAGCAAAGAAGAACTATAGAGCCTCTTGATAAAAGTGAAAGAGGTGAGTGAAAAAGTTGGCTTAAAACTCAACATTCAGAAAACTAAGATCATGGCATCTGGTCCCATCACTCCATGGCAAATAGATGAGGAAACAATGGGAACAGTGGCTGACTTTATTTTGGTGGGCTCCAAAATCACTGCAGATGGTGACTGCATCCATGAAGTTAAAAGATACTTACTCTTTGGAAGAAAAGTTATGACCAACCTAGACAGCATATTAGAAAGCAGAGACATTACTTTGCCAACAAAGGTCCATCTAGTCAAAGGTATGGTTTTTCCAGTAGTCATGTATGGATGTGATAGGTGAACTATAAAAAAGCTGAGCGCCAAAGAATTGATGCTTTTGAACTATGGTGTTGGAGAAGACTCTTGAGAGTCCCTTGGACTGCAAGAAGATGCAACCAGTCCATCCTGAAGGAAATCAGTCCTGAATATTTACTGGAAGGACTGATGCTGAAGCTGAAGCTCTAATACTTTGGCAACCTGATGTGAAGAACTGACTCATTTGAAAAGATCCTGATGCTGGGAATGATTGAAGGCAGGAGGAGAAGGGGATGACAGTAGATTGGATGGTTGGATGGCATCACTGACTCAATGGACATGAGTTTCAGTAAGTTGAGTAAGTGATGATAGACGGGGAAGCCTGGCGTGCAGCAGTCCTTGGGGTCACAGAATCAGACATGTCTGAGTATCTGAACTGAACTGAACAAATATGGTAGCTCAGTTGGTAAAGAATCTTCAGGAGACCCTGTTTTGATTCCTGGGTCGGGAAGATCCGCTGGAGAAGGGATAGGCTACCCACTCCAGTATTCTTGGGCTTCCCTTGTGGCTAGCAGGTAGAGAATCTGCCTGCAATAAGGGAGACCTGGTTTCTATCTCTGGGTTGGGAAGATCCCTGGAGAAAGGAAAGGCTACCTACTCCAGTATCTGGCCTGGAGAATTCCGTGGATGTATAATCCATGGGGTCACAAAGAGTTGGACATGACTGAGTGACTTTCACTCTACTCACTCACTCTGCTCTGCAAATAAAAATACTTTCCCTTCAATTGGAAAGTTAAAACAGCGATCACTTTATTATTCTGTCTGGAGTTCTCAGGAGAATTTTGAATACATTTTAAGACCAAATGCTCTCTTTTAGTAATTTTTTTCTCATGGTTGATACTTATTAAACTTTTTCAGTGTCAATGTAATATCCTTATTTCTCCTATCTTCCCAAATTAGTATATATGTTAGAAATTCAGTGATGAATTTAAGTGAGTTGGTAAATGTGTATTTGAGGGCAAAAGTTAGGAAACTTTTAGAGATTCATTAGATTTAAGAAAGAGAATGGCCATTGATCAGAAATAATTCATGAAGTCAGTTTCAATTCTGTAGTTATCTAAAGTCAACTCCAATATCTATTGTCAAGGAATAGACAATAGCAAAATCAAATGTCTACCATATGGTGTAGAAGCGAAAATGGCTTTAGCCGTTAATCACTAAACCCTTTTTAAACAATGAGAGATAGTTAAAGGGAGTGAGACTGTTTCAGATCCACATGTGAACAACATAGTTATGTTAAGCTGGAGTAATTCTTATTTACTGAGTGTTCTTTAATATTAAAACCATTGATTTTTCAAATGAGCAGACTCTTTACTGGTTTTTTAAAGTTATGTGCAGTACAGAATATAGATTTTGATTATGAAAACTTACATGATTCTGTTTTCAATGGATGGTATCCATGTTCTGTTGCTCTTCATGCTTCTTAATGTCTAGGTTAATGTTACTGATATTGAAAGGTTGCTGCTGAACCATGAAAGACGCTGGGTTTCTTGGCCTCCAGAGGAGAATTCAATCCAGGTGCAGAGACAAGGTTGATCGCTCAGAGCTTTTGTGTAATAAAGTTTTATTAAAGTATAAAAGAGATAGAGAAAGCTTCTGATATAGACATCAGAAGGAGGTAGAAAGAGTACCCCCTCGCTAGTGTTAGCAATGGAGTTATATACTTTTTAATTAGTTATAGTGAATCAAAAGATATCATAAGTGAAACGAATCGCCAGTCCAGGTTTGATGCAGGATGCAGGATGCTTGGGACTGATGCACGGGGATAATCCAGAGAGAGAGTGTGGGGCGGAAGGGGGGAGGTGAGGGTCGGGATTGGGAGTTCATGTACACTCGTGGCTGATCCATGTCAATGTGTAGCAAAACGAATACAGTATTGTAAAGCAAAACAAACTAAAAAAATAAAAATTAATAAAAAAAAAAAGATTGTCTGGAGGTTGTAAAGACCTTACTAGACCCACTCCCATAATTTACATTTTAAGATAACAAGATTAGCCAGATTTTTCCAGAAACTGCCCTCAAGCAGGATATATTATTGTTATATAATCCTAAGGAATGTAGAGGGGAAAAAAAAATTGTCCTTTCCTCCTCCTTGAGAATTCCAGACCCCTCTCTCCTTGGGGATCCCCGGACTTCTTATCAACCTGCTTAGGAATTGCCTCTCTCAATATAATGCAAGTGCAGAATCAATCCCTGCAATTGCATATCTCTTTAAATTTTGAACCCTGGTTGTCATGCTTCCTTCACCCGAGTTCCAGCCCTGTTGTTATCCTCTCTCTTATGATACTATTTGGTAGGATTAACTTCCTGAAAGATATGTTACCCTCAGTAGAAACAGTGTCAGATTTTGTTTTTTTTTTTGGGCTCCAAAATCACTGCAGATGGTGACTGCAGCCATGAAATTAAAAGGCGCTTACTCCTTGGAAGAAAAGTGATGACCAACCTAGATAGCATATTCAAAAGCAGAGACATTACTTTGCCGACTAAGGTCCGTCTAGTCAAGGCTATGGTTTTTCCTGTGGTCATGTATGGATGTGAGAGTTGGACTGTGAAGAAGGCTGAGCANTCTCTTATACACATCTGCTCCAAAATCACTGCAGATGGTGACTGCAGCCATGAAATTGAAAGGCGCTTACTCCTTGGAAGAAAAGTTATGACCAACCTAGATAGTATATTCAAAAGCAGAGACATTACTTTGCCGACTAACGTCCGTCTAGTCAAGGCTATGGTTTTTCCTGTGGTCATGTATGGATGTGAGAGTTGGACTGTGAAGAAGGCTGGGAGCTGAAGAATTGATGCTTTTGAACTGTGGTGTTGGAGAAGACTCTTGAGAGTCCCTTGGACTGCAAAGAGATCCAGCCAGTCCATTCTGAGGGAGATCAACCCTGGGATTTCTTTGGAAGGAATGATGCTAAAGCTGAAGCTCCAGTACTTTGGCCACCTCATGTGAAGAGTTGACTCATTGGAAAAGACCCTGATACTGGGAGGGATTGGGGGCAGGAGGAGAAGGGGACGACTGAGGATGAGATGGCTGGATGGAATCATGGACTCAATGGACGTGAGTCTGAGTGAACTCCGGGAGGTGGTGATGGACAGGGAGGCCTGGCGTGCTGCGATTCATGGGGTCGCAAAGAGTCGGACACGACTGAGCGACTGAACTGAACTGAACTGAACAATACATCTTAGTTCCTTGACTTGACAGACACTTTTCCCAGTAATCTTTATTTTCATTCACTTGTGTTTAGGGTCATACTTTAGACCTTGTTACTATCAAAGATTACATCACTTCCAAAACATAGATATCAAGCATCCCTTTTTTTATCAACTCTACTAACTTTATAGTGCACTTGCTCTAGTATCCTCACTGGATGAATTCTCATGCCTAATTGAGAAATTGAAGGTTATTGTCCACATCATACTCTTTTTCATGTGCTCATTTTCCCATTTCCCATGCTTGGAGTCAGTTACTGAAATCATCACCTCACATGCATCTACATTTCTCCATCATCTAAATTTACCAGGTTAAATCCAAGCCTTCTGTTCCAAACCTATAACCAACAGGTGGGTATATTGGAAAAAAAAAGAAAACAACCAACAAACAGAAAACTCACTGACTGGTGTCAGTGTTCACAGTTTAAGCTTTCTTTCAGCTCTATCCAGTTATTCTACTACACTTCCCTAGTCAACTTTTCTCCTATTTTTCAACATTTATTTTACAGTTTCTCCTTGTCAGACCTTCAACATCTATTTCTTATTCTTCAGTCCCAGCCAATAAAGCAGTCAAAACACAAACCTCATCTTAATATATTACCCTCAATTTATCAATTTCCCTGTATTTGTGTTCATATTCTCAACCTTCTATTATGATGATGAACAGCTTCAAAATCTATATAAAACCATTCCTTTTGTTGTATTCCCATGTGCTTACTTAAGGATTTTACGCCTGAATTATCTCTTCCATGTCCTGGGTCATCAATTTTTCCTTTTTACCAAATCAATACACTAGTATAACCAATATGTCAAATTAATCATTCTGATCTTAAAAATTTAAGAAAGCTATCCCCTTGACTTTATATCTGCATCTATATCCAGCTGTTTTATATTTCTTTCCTTCCCTTTAGAACAAAACTCCTTGAAAAGTTTTGTACTTGTAGGGAGAGAATGAGTGTTCTATAATAGGGATTAATTATAGGACTTCCCTGATGGCTCAGACTGTAAAGCGTCTGTCTGCAATGCAGGAGATCCCCTGGAGAAGGAAATGGCAATCCAGTCCAGTACTATTGCCTGGAAAATCCCATGGACAGAGGAGCCTGGTAGGCTACAGTCTGTGGGGTCGCAGAGTCAGACACAACTGAGTGACATCACTTCACTTCATGGCAGGGAGGAGCTGGGAACAAGACTACAAAAGGGGGAGTTGGAGGATCAAAGAAAAGTTTCTGATCACTCTTCTGAAACACTGGTGTTGGTGAACAAGCTAGAGGCTTCTGGAAAGCCAGACAGGTCTAACTGCCAGCGTGGGGCCATGAAGCAGAGCTAGAGATGTCCAGGGAAGGCTCTTGCCTCTGGACCTGGTGGTAGGTCTGGGGTTGCTGTTGGTTAGCAGCGCTTGCAATAAGGAAGAAGAATTACCTGTGGAACAAGAAGAGAGCAGTGGTGACTGCTTCATTCTGTCTGCAAGTTTCTTTGTTGTCCAGCTCTAATCCAGAACCATAGAGAGAATGGGTTTTTATAAAACACAGTTCCAAACTACTCAAGTCACTACAGTACAGAAGCACCACAGCACCCACTGCATCAACTCTTCCTGCTTTTCATTCTTGTTTTAATGCATTCATATCTACATTTTATTCCCATCATGTCATTTAGTAAGTTCTTATTAAGTTTACATGTAAACTCTTGTCATAAAATGCAATGATAATTTCTTAACCATTCATCTGCTGAAGGACATCTAGGTTGCTTCCATGTCCTGGCTATTATAAATAGTGCTGCAATGAACATTGGGGTACATGTGTCTCTTTCAGTTCTGGTTTCCTCGGTGTGTATGCCCAGCAGTGGGATCGCTGGATCATAAGGTATTTCTATTTGCAATTTTTTAAGGAATCTCCACACTGTTCTCCATAGTGGCTGTACTAATTTGCATTCCCACCAACAGTGTAAGAGGGTTCCCTTTCCTCCACACCCTCTCCAGCATTTATTGCTTGTTGACTTTTGGATCGCAGCCATTCTGACTGGTGTGAAATGGTACCTCATTGTGGTTTTGATTTGCATTTCTCTGATAATGAGTGATGTTGAGCATCTTTTCCTGTGTTTGTTAGCCATCCGTATGTCTTCTTTGGAGAAATGTCTATTTAGTTCTGTGGCCCATTTTTTGATTGGGTCATTTATTTTTCTGGAATTGAGCTGCATGAGTTGGTTGTATATTTTTGAGATTAGTTGTTTGTCAGTTGCTTCATTTGCTATTATTTTCTCCCATTCAGAAGGCTGTCTTTTCACCTTGCTTATAGTTTCCTTTGTTGTGCAGAAGCTTTTAATTTTAATTAGATCCCATTTGTTTATTTTTGCTTTTATTTCCAGCATTCTGGGAGGTGGATCATAGAGGATCCTGCTGTGATTTATGTCAGAGAGTGTT
The DNA here is from genome assembly GCA_006408695.1 of Aepyceros melampus. NCBI lineage: Eukaryota > Metazoa > Chordata > Mammalia > Artiodactyla > Bovidae > Aepyceros > Aepyceros melampus. The sequence goes on along the minus strand of SJXQ01007003.1, from coordinate 410,077 downwards.
TTGCCTATGTTCTCCTCTA
>SJXQ01007003.1:384597-409689 GCA_006408695.1 Aepyceros melampus | reverse complement strand
TCGTGGCTGATTCATGTCGATGTATAGCAAAATGAATACAGTATTGTAAAGCAAAACAAACTAAAAAATAAAAATTAATTTAAAAAAATAAAAAAATAAGAAAAGAAAAAGAAAATTAAAAAAAAATTCTTAAACATTGTGTTCATTAACTTTTCAGCTGTATTTGATGTAGCTCTTGAAAAAATTATTTCCCTTGATTTAGTGATATACAGTCTGTATTTCTTTCTTCCTCATTGGCTAGATCCTTCCATTCTCCTTTGCAGGTTTTTTCTTCTTCCTGATATCTATCAGTTGGAGTACCCTAGATCTGTTTGCTTAGTCCTCACCTTCTTTGCTGTCTGCTGTTGCTCTGCAAGGCTTCCCAGGTAGAGCTAGTAGTAAAGAACCTTTCTGCTGATGCAGGAGACATAAGAGACATGGGCTTGATCCCCGGGTTGGGAAGATCCCCTGGAGGAGAGCATGGCAACCCACTCCAATATCTTGCCTGGAGAACCCCATGGATGGAGGAGCCTGGTGGGCTATAGGTAGTCCATAGGTCACAGTCGCACAAAGTCGGTCATGACTGAAGCGACTTAGCAGCAGCAGCAGCAGCAGCCTCCTCCATCTTAACACCAGCCTCAGCACATTGAATACTTCTCATACTTTGAATCAATTCAATTTCCTCTTTTGCCTCTGCTTTTAAGGCCCCCTTTTTAGGCCATCCTAGATAATCCAGGATAAAATCTCTATTTTAAGATTAACTGATTAATAATCCTAACTATATTTCAAAGCCCTCTTGCTATGTGAGGTTAACATATTAACGGGTGTGGTATCTCATTATTTTTAGTCCTGGGGATTAGTTTTGAAATGTTCTTAGGGCCATAATTCTGCCTACCCATTTTTTCATAGGTAGCAAGGGACAGATCAGGGACGTATACCCAAATCTGTTTTATTTTTTGACTTTTGTTCTGTTTCCTCCTTAAACTCACCTTAACTTTTACCTGAGCTGCGTAAGCACAAACCAGTAATATCTGAGGGTGCTGGTGAGATGGTAGAGTGTAATGTCTAAACCACACACTCTAAAGCAGTCCTGCTGCTGCTGCTAAGTAGCTTTCAGTCGTGTCCGACTCTGTGCGACCCCATAGACCGCAGCTCACCAGGCTCCCCTGTCCCTGGGATTCTCCAGGCAGGAACACGGTCCTAGCTGTAGTCAAGTCTTCAGTCCTCTCATTTGTAGAATGGGTATGATATCAATATTTACCTCTAGAGTTGTCAGAATTAAGTGGCTTAGTATATGTAAAAGACAGAACATTGCCTGGCATATAGCAAACATTATGGAAGTCATTTTAAGTAAATAAATGAACATGAGGTGTGAGAGAGAAAAAAGACAGGACAGCAGTTGAGAAGTGATTTTTCCCATTCTATTACACTGTGAGAATTTATACCTTGTGTAAAAGGTGAAGTGTTAGTGATTATAACACTGCCTTACTTTTCAGTTGATACTGTAAGCAGTTTCTTCACAAGTTTCAACCTATTTTGAGAGTAAGGAATATATAATGGGGACTTCATGAATTTTTTTAATGTCTATTTCCAAATAGGTTATTAGGTGGAAAAAAGTTGTAAAAACATGTTTTTCTATTAAAGTTTTGTTTTAAGAAGGATATGGAGAGTTTTATTTATTGAAGCAGCTGCTCTGAGAGCAAAGTCACAACAGAGTTGTTAAATAGTTAAAATAATCTCCGTGATTGAAGGACCCTTGCTATGACATAGCAGCAGATATACTCCATGGTTAACTCCAATGTATAATATGAAGGTATTTACAAGACTTGCATCTGCCCTAAAATGCCATGTTCCTTGGCTGATACAGCTATGGAAACTGCTCTTAATGTCTAACAAGATACTTTTGTTAATATTCATGATATTCAGGAAGGAGTCTTCATCAGTGAAATAGCACCTGGTAATTAGATGATTAAGAGAAAAAGAAGAGCTGTTTCTTTTCTTGCATTGATGCTTAAGAATTTTCCCAGTGAAATTATATATTTATCTGCTGGATTATTTATAGTATAAACATATTGGTAAAATCTTAAATAATAGTAGAATAAAAATAGATTGCACGTCTCTAGTTTGCTAGAGAATGAAAGAATGGAAACAATATATAGAACAGCAGGTGAGAGGGAAGAAAAGAAGGAAAAAGGAAGTAAAAAGGAAGAAAGCACAAGTAAGAACTAATGTATCAGTTATACAATAAATATGAGTTGAACTCAATTATAAGACAAAAGATTCACAAAGTCACAAAGCAAATTCTACTACAAACTGTTCAAAAAATTATTGTTCAGTTGCTAAGTTGTGTCCAACTCTTTGCGCCCCATGGACTGCAGCATGTCAGACTTACCTGTCCTTCATCAGCTCCTAGAATTTGCTCAAATTCATGTCCATTGAGTCAATGATGCCATCCAAGCATCTCATCCTCTGTCACCTCCTTCTCCTCCTACCCTCAGTCTTTCCCAGCATCAGGGTCTTTTCCAGACTCAGCTCTTTACACACTTAAAATGATGAAAAAATATGTAAGGGAAGTGAAATTAAACAAGGAGAAATGGGGATTAAACATTTGTCTTAAAATTGATTGTTTCTTTATTATTTCTATTTCCACTCTTTCCTTATAGTCTTTTGTCCAAAGAGATGTCAGAATGTGATTTCAAAAATACAGATGGATTTTCATTCACAATGGATTCTCATCACACGTATTCATTTTTCTAGTTTGAAAGGTTACATTATCTTACATCATCATTGCTTTTCCTACCACTTAGAGATAAGGTTCTTACTACTGTCTCTTTTCTACCCATGTCTCCTACCATTCTGCCCTGCTAGTTGCTCCTCAAGCATATGAAGGTCATGATTACGTTTTGGTTTTTATCCTTTTGAACTTTAATCTCCTGTTCAACCTATTTGTCTTAACTTTTTCTTTTTTTGATTCTGGGATTCCATTTCTTCTAGTTTCAACCTTTTTTGTGTGTGTATGGTCACCTTTCTAAAATTTCTTCTGATCCATTGGGTATGCCTGTAGTGGTCCAAATGCAGATGATATTGGAAGCATTAATTTGATAGAGTAGGACTGGTGAGGAAAGGCACAAAAAAGTTTGGAGGAGCTATTTTAACGTTATGAATGCTCTGTCCCATTTATATTGGTTTAGCTGAAATTAGTTAGAATAGAAATAATACAGTATCACGTGAACTCCAGAAGTCATGAGAAATCATTGATGCCCTACTAAATTTCCATTCCAGAGATGTGCATGTTGGATAAAATATGATCCAGGAAATATGTCTTATGCTTTTATGATATTCTTTTCCAAATCAGTGTTCCTTGTGCCAGGCAAGCTCTCCTGTCCTCCTAACTCAAGAAAAGCTATCTTTACTGTCATCACCTCTACAGGCTTTCATGAGATATATAATTTAGTAAAATAGTTCAACCTAAGATATTGTTATCTGGATGATGAGGAAATACATCAACATTAACCCAAATAGGCAGTAATCTAAAATTGTAGGCTTTGAGGACTCATGTTGGATAAAATATGATCCAGGAAATATGTCTTATGCTTTTATGATATTCTTTTCCAAATCAGTGTTCCTTGTGCCAGGCAAGCTCTCCTGTCCTCCTAACTCAAGAAAAGCTATCTTTACTGTCATCACCTCTACAGGCTTTCATGAGATATATAATTTAGTAAAATAGTTCAACCTAAGATATTGTTATCTGGATGATGAGGAAATACATCAACATTAACCCAAATAGGCAGTAATCTAAAATTGTAGGCTTTGAGGACTTAGCAGCAAGGAGTGAATGATATAAAGATTTTATTCATTGTGGCAAGATTGATAGAGGAGGTAATTTTAAAATATTTTTTATTATGGAACCTTGTTGGTTTTTTAGATCTAAGGTTTTAAATTTCTTTTGTTTTAGGTTCCCAAAACTAAGGGTATTATGGCTTGTGACTAGTGTATAGAAATAAACGTGAGTATGGAATTAGAAAATGGGAACCTCCACGTTAGCAATAATAGATACTCAGGGGTAAATGAGATTGATTTTGTTCACATATAGCACTTGTTAATATTGTTTTTCATAAAAAAAGATAGTAACATATTTTAAAAGATGAAATATCATGCTCTGAAAAGATGATTGCATCTTGGAAGTCCATTCAATAGACTATCATAACGTGACCGTCAGCAGTTGTATTCTAAACAAAGCAGAGTTGTTACCTCTGAAAATGCTTCTCCTGCAGCATTTTGCTAACCTCTGTGAGAGCAGAGCAGCCATCTCTTACGAACTCTCCACTCATTCCAGCAATAATGGTGTGTTCTTTGGCTTCTTAGACTGGAGTTGTTTCTGTATCAGATTACTGCTTTGCAAATGAGCAGCAGTTTTTTTCTGCTGTGGTCTTGTGGTCTAATATTAATACATTTTCACAATGAAAACCATGGGGATTAGATAATTTTTCTAGGTTTGGATCCCATGGGATATCTAACCTACGATGCTTGTTTTAATTAAATTACCACGTTTTCCATATGAGTGAGTGCCTGAATAATGAAGACTTATGGGACTAAATTTTAATGCACCATACATTAATATGAGCAATGGGGGAGAAACATATGATTTTACTTTAAGTAAAATCTTTCAGTAGCAAATGTTTCACCTCTTCTCTCTTTTTTTTCCCCCAAAGCAAATGAGTGTTTCAGCACTGCAGAACACCAACCAGTGGAGCCTTCTGCAGTGGTGTTCAGAGAATGGGAAAGAGCATCTTCGAGATTTTCTTTTAGACTTTGGAATATGAAAGTAGATTCTGGGTATGGGCCAGTGTTTTTGGAGTAACGAAACTGGCTAACTCCTTTTCCTACTGGAATAGGATAACTTGCCTTTTTTTTTTTTTTTCTCCCCACATGTCAGGTATACTTTGCATCAGCCATGTAGACCTATCAACCCATCAATATGAATAGTCATGGGCTATCTAATAGGAAAATTGGGTACAACCACTTTAAATTTCAACAAAGATGAATTTGTACAATCTTTTGCTCTTTTCTAGTATCATCATGATAACCTCAAAGTCAAAAACAATTAGGCAAAAAGGGAAAAATATATCTTGATTTTTACATCAGAAACATTCCTTGAGCTGTGGTTATTAGGCTAAAACGAAATCCTCTGTAGTAAATTCTGTGCATTCTTTTGCCAGAAGTTATTACATTTAGTTACATCTGAGATCAGTTATTTGCATCTTGGAAGTCCATTCAATAGACTATCATAACGTGACCGTCAGCAGTTGTATTCTAAACAAAGCAGAGTTGTTACCTCTGAAAATGCTTCTCCTGCAGCATTTTGCTAACCTCTGTGAGAGCAGAGCAGCCATCTCTTACGAACTCTCCACTCATTCCAGCAATAATGGTGTGTTCTTTGGCTTCTTAGACTGGAGTTGTTTCTGTATCAGATTACTGCTTTGCAAATGAGCAGCAGTTTTTTTCTGCTGTGGTCTTGTGGTCTAATATTAATACATTTTCACAATGAAAACCATGGGGATTAGATAATTTTTCTAGGTTTGGATCCCATGGGATATCTAACCTACGATGCTTGTTTTAATTAAATTACCACGTTTTCCATATGAGTGAGTGCCTGAATAATGAAGACTTATGGGACTAAATTTTAATGCACCATACATTAATATGAGCAATGGGGGAGAAACATATGATTTTACTTTAAGTAAAATCTTTCAGTAGCAAATGTTTCACCTCTTCTCTCTTTTTTTTCCCCCAAAGCAAATGAGTGTTTCAGCACTGCAGAACACCAACCAGTGGAGCCTTCTGCAGTGGTGTTCAGAGAATGGGAAAGAGCATCTTCGAGATTTTCTTTTAGACTTTGGAATATGAAAGTAGATTCTGGGTATGGGCCAGTGTTTTTGGAGTAACGAAACTGGCTAACTCCTTTTCCTACTGGAATAGGATAACTTGCCTTTTTTTTTTTTTTTCTCCCCACATGTCAGGTATACTTTGCATCAGCCATGTAGACCTATCAACCCATCAATATGAATAGTCATGGGCTATCTAATAGGAAAATTGGGTACAACCACTTTAAATTTCAACAAAGATGAATTTGTACAATCTTTTGCTCTTTTCTAGTATCATCATGATAACCTCAAAGTCAAAAACAATTAGGCAAAAAGGGAAAAATATATCTTGATTTTTACATCAGAAACATTCCTTGAGCTGTGGTTATTAGGCTAAAACGAAATCCTCTGTAGTAAATTCTGTGCATTCTTTTGCCAGAAGTTATTACATTTAGTTACATCTGAGATCAGTTAGGTGTTTGATTTTCTATTTCACAGTTAAATAATAATTCTACTATAAAAATATGTATATTTATTACCTTAAGTGAAAGTGAAAGTGAAGTCGCTCAGTCGTGTCTGACTCTTTGCGACCCCATGTGCTGTAGTCTACCAGGCTCCTCTGTCCATGGGATTTTCCAGGCAAGAGTACTGGAGTGGGTTGCCATTTCCTTCTCCAGGGGATCTTCCTGACCCAGGGATCGAACCCGGGTCTCACACATTGTAGACAGACGCTTTACTGTCTGAGCCACCAGGGAAGTCCCTTAACCTGAGTTTAATTGAGCAGAACATGAGAAGGAATGTAATATATTGACAAAGTATTGTTTTTGTAGGCCACACTTAAAAAAGAATTCTATCATCTTCAGATTCTAACACAGTGGTGATAGTTTTGTGTTAGTTTGTTTTCTACTTTGGGCTTCTCTGAGAAAAAAATCAGTAAAAATTTTGAGACATTGTTTTAGTAACTTAGGGATATAGCATAGATTTTGGTGTTCAAATTCTGGTACTTCCTAACTCTATCGTTTGGGCATCAGTTCCTTCATCTACATAATGGGGTTATCAGTACTTACCTCACAGGATTTTTCTGATTAAATGAAATAGTACTTTTAAAAGATTCAGTAAGTATCATGTAATAAATGCTCAGTAAATGTGAGGTCCCCTTTCTTCCCTCTCTCCCTCTGGAAACTTCTACCATGTGTGAATGAGAGGAAAAAAAAAGACGTTCCTTTTCTGGTTTTCTCTCCTTTTAAAAAGTCATAAAGTATGTAAGGAAAATAATACAGTAGATTTTGAGATGGATAAAACACATGCATTTGGTTTATTAACTTTCTAGTTAAGAGATTTATTCCCTAACTCGTTTAAATATTTTGAGAAACATACTGTTACATTTAAACATGAAATCTGTCTCCCTTACACTTCATGAAGCTTTTCCAGTTTCCTGTCTTCAAGTTAGGAAATGATGAGGTTGAAAGCATTCTGGCCTTAAGACACCGACATTTCTGAGCCAACCACAAGAGTTCATTCAACTTCTCATAAATGCCTTCAAATGCAAAACATTTGGGCCATAGACTTAGTCAGGGGACATGATACCAGCCTCCTTTGTGTGCCATTTGTCAGACCTTGATTTGTTGAGTACCAAGTTTCAAAGCTTGACTTTTCTTCTCAGACACTGCATACCATTGAGGGTATCTCATTCCCTGATGTTTGTAGTCCTTTCTGCCCATGATTCACTTCCTAGTCTGCCCAGGTTCATATTGTCATAGTTATTTTGCCTGTGGTTTCTTCCTTCCTTTAAGACTTTTTTTTTTTTTTTTAGAGTTGTAGAAAGGGTATATAAGGTCTGACTCATTTAAGGGAGCTTCAATTTATATTTTTGACAAATATTTGCCCTAAATAATATGGGTAGAGTACCATTATCTTAGTGTATCTCTTGTTGATAATAGCCTCAGTCTTGACCTCTCAGTATAAATAAATAGGATCTCATAGTTTGTAACCATGGAGAAACAAGAGTTTACAAACATTTATACACAGTTTTAAAGCTTCCCTGGAGGAAAATGGATGCAACTGAAGGAACATAAATTATCTTTAAAGATGTTTTCAGATTGGATTGTTCTTAATAAATAACTCCATTCTACACATTTTCTTTCTTGGAGCCAAGTTCTGCCTTTGGTTTGTTGGCTTGTTCTGTTTGCTCATAGAGGGAGGTCCACATGGGAAAGCGTGTGGTTGTCTCAACTTTAAAGAATTTAAGAAAAAGAAAAACATGCATTGCTGAGAAGGTTTATTCATTTCAGTCAATGAGTATTTATTGTGAGTTTAATATGTGATCTTCACTGGCAGCTTGTTAGATAGAAACATGGAAAGCTAGTCAGTGACACAGGACAGCAGACATCAAAGTACCAAAGGACTACATATTACTGTAGGACGGTNCAGCGTCGGACACGACTGAAGTGACTTAGTAGCATAGAGGGCTTGGGCTACATTATGGCAAGAAATCTGCTGATTTTATCTTAAATCTTACTTTAGCTTACTCTGGGTTAGTTGTCTGAAAGGTAGGAATTGGCTTCAACCAAAATATTTATTGAATTCTGTCTCATAATATATGTTGGGCTGTAACATACCTACATTAGACCTGATGAGACTCTTTGAGTAATAAGGAAGCAGAAGTACGAATGTTACTGTTGCCGGCCATCTTAACCCCCTTGTTACATTGCACTGATTCAGTAATTGGTTCCGTTCTCTATCCAGTAGCGGCCTTATAAAGAATAAATTAATTTGTTTTGAAACAGTTTGTTAATTCCTGTTGACTTTTTGTCACTTTATTGTTTTAAATCCATTTCTAAGAATCAAAGAGGGCATATCATGCAAACCATTCAGTTCTGCTTATTAGATTCTGTGTTCAGTATGATGTCAGTGATAGGGTTCTGATATTCTATGCGGGTTTCTAGTACCCAAGTTATCAAACCCATTCCAAAGAATAAATGATATGTAGACTATCATACCTGTTAATACTTGTTTGAACGTATTTTTTCAGGGACACATAATCTATGCTTTGTAGAGTAGTGATTTATGTGGTTGGATTACGGAAGGGAGGTTGTTCGAGGCTTAAATGCTCCTGTGGGTTTATTATGCATAAAACCCTGAGATTTAAACATTTTACTGAAGTGGTTCCATGATCATACAAAGCAAGTTATTCTTGGCTGCCTGAAAAGAAAGTAAAACACATTCTTGGTCTTTTTTCTGTCTTTTATTCCCACCTGATGTCATCCTTAAATCGTGCAATATCCTCAAACAGGGAGGTTACGACTAATTCCAAACAAATTTTATTGGAGACTTTCCTTCCTGCAGACATTCCCTAACACAGAATATTCTATAAACATTCTCAGAGCTCCCAGACAAGAGACGGTCTTAATGTTTGGTTCTCCCTGCAAACCCTCAGCCTTGGTCTACTACACATGATTGTCAGTCAGAAAACTTCCTTCCCCCAGCAAAACGTTGCATGGCATACTGAAAGACTTCCATTAAAGCAGACTCAAACGATGAATGCTGATATACCAGAGAAATAAACAGAAGGAAATATGGCACATTTTCTTGGAGCCAGTCAAAAGCAGTTGGGTTGCTAGGCAGGAGGAAAGCATATAAACAATTTTAGATCCCAAATTCTATTTGGGTATCTGAATGAATACAGTTGAATTCATAGCAAAATTTTAAAATAAAAATTTTAAAAAGAAATTATTGATGCATGTCACCCCCCTCCCTTCCAAATTTCACTTTCTTTTGGTTTCCAAGTTTCCATTCTCCGAAATCAAACTATGTAATCGCTTCAGATAGTTTGCATTTGAGATTTGGTTTTGATCCTTGTGAATAGTTATAATTTACATAAAAAGAAGCTGCAGTTGCATTTTAAGCTATCTTTCCAATAGGATTGAATTTAGGTTTATTACGACAGTTATCATATGTTAATTAAATACTGATGGATTATGAGAAACATATTTACTCTGGTTTATCACCAAGGTACAAAAATATGTTTTTAATCTAAGTTTGGCATTTAGCTAGTTTGCATATTCTATTGTAGAGAGATACAATTCTTCCGAGTTAATATGTGTATTTCACTGAGATTAAATTGCACATGACCATTAAAGTATTTGTATTTGCTATCAAGGTTTATAGTTATGTTGCAGAGATGTTATGTGGATGTGTTTTCGATCAGTGAACACTGAAACTTCCAACATCAATTATATATTCAAAAATAAATTTATCTGTTTTTATAGCTACATTAAATTTTTGCAATTTATCTCTAACAGGTAGTTATAAAATTCTTCCTGATGAAGTTCTCTTTTTTATCAATTTTTCAATATTATATTTATTAAAGATGATTAGAGATGATGTATGTTAAGAATATTTTCTTCAAATCAACATCTCTCATCTACTGGACCAATTGTATTCTCTAATTGAACTCATTTTCTCTCACCGTGGTTGTGAACACATTTGATTGAATCCACCTTTTGTCATCAGAGCCAATATTTCTCCTCATCTCTCTCTCTCTTTTTCATATGAGTGATTTTCACACTTTTTTTTTTCCTGTCTCCTTTTCTATCATTTTATCCCTAAAGCCTTCCCTAAGGACTTAAAACCTGGCTTTCCACCAAAGTACATTGTCTGGAGTCAGAGATCTTAAGAGTGCTGAGTTAACTTATCTCCTGAGTTTCTATGCACTTTATAAAGACTACACAGTAAGACAATGGGAGCCAGTAAAAGTAGAGAGTTGAAGAATTATCTGAAAAATGTGCCCAGTATGCACAGCAAATCTGGATCATTTCATCTTTAATTTTTCCCCTCAATAACAGGATTATGTGAGTCTTGACACTTGCATTAAATTTCCACTTCTTTGTGCATACAGAGATGCAGCCAAAGGCAAGAGGTGATTTTGAGTTTTATTTTTATAAAGCAAAATATCTGAAATCCATGACACATGAGCTCTCATAACATGTTTCATTGTACTTAAAAAAAAAAAAAAACAAAAGGTAAAATTACTTGTGTGCTTAGGAAGAGAACACAAGGTGGCAGGGCCAGAGCAGAAATAGAATTGCTTTTATCAAAATACCCATGTAGGGCGGCTCAGAGATCTGAACAGCTCTAAATTACTGTGAGGTGCATTTTTTTCATTAAAATTTCACATAATTTATTACCTTTTTTTTTTCCCACTAGCAAATCTCTAATCCTTTTGTGGTGCAATAGATCTTGGTTTGTTAAGTTGGAATGTATAAGGGTAGCAAACAGACTTAACATTGCAAACTATCTGAAGAATGTTGCATTATTTTTCTTATCTTTTATGGCATAAGCTTTTTAATTAAAATGCTTTGTAAGTAATTCTGTAGAAGAAAACAATATATTTTCAATGATCTAGATAATTTGAGGCTTCCCAGGTGGCACAGTGGTAAAGAGTCTGCCTGCCAACGCAGGAGATGCCAGAGATGTGGGTTTAATCCCTGGATTGGGAAGATCCCCTGGGGGAAAGAAAAGAATGGCAACCCACTCCAGTATTCTTGCCTGAAAAATTCTTTGGACAGAGGAGCCTGGCGGGCTATAGTCTATGGAGTCACAAAGAGTTGGACATGACTGAGCAACTGAACATAGACACACACAGATAATTTGAATATTCCTTATTTCTGTTACATTTCAGAGTGTTTTGGTTCTTTGGGAATTATTGACACTTTTTGTTAAGTTATGAGATAGAATAAAATTCTATAGAATTTATGCTATTCAGCCAGTGGAAGTAAATAATACTGATGGATACTTAAAGCTTTTGTTGGTGCTAAACTGGAATATTTTATTTTGGAAAAAAATGGAAAGTGCTTGTGCTAGTTAAGGTACCAGAATTTATGTAAAACACTAATAAAACAATTTCAGTAATTTAATGCAACATAAGCTTTTAATTAATTTTTATTTTATATTGGAATGTAGATATTAATAATGTTGTGTTAGTTTCAGGTGTACAGCAAAGTAATTTAGTTATGCATGTACATGTTTTTATTCTTTTTCAAATTCTTTTCCTATTTAGGTTATTACAAAATATTGAGCAGAGTTCCCTGTTCTATAAATTAATTCCTTGTTAAATATAGCAGTGAGTACATGTCAACATGTAATACAATGTAAGTTTAACTTTTTTAAAATCAAAATTCTAATCAAAAGTCTCAAACAGGCAATCCTGAGTGGCAGGTAGCATTTGTGAAAACATTGATTCAGTAACCCATTTTCTATTTACTGGCTCAATAATCTTCAACATCTGACTTCTGAAATTACCACAGAAGGGGAAAAAGCAGGGCGTTGCAAACTTTAGCTTGTATAGGCAAATCTGGATATAGTATTAATCACTTCTACTCATATTCTACTGGCCAAAACTCAGCCATATGGCCATGCCCAGCTGTAAAGGACACTGGAAAATATGATCTATATGTGTGTCCAGGGGGAGGAGGAAATGTCTAGTGACCAGCTAGCTAGTCTCTGCCTTAGAGCTATTGGTGATTATAAGTAAATTATTACAAAGGCAAGATTAAGAATTAGGATATATTTTGAGAAGATATCTCCATATCTATCTGTCTGGCTATCTATCTATCTATCTGTCTGTCTGTCTAATCAGTTGGGATTCAACCAGGAAAACAGAACTAGTAGGAGGACTATATTAAGAGAAGTGACTTGTATGATGTGAAGGCAGGCTAGGCAAGTCAGAAATCCTTAGTGCAGACCATCAGGAAGGGCAGGCTGGAACTCTCAGGTTTAACTGAACGTGCAGTTTATAAGTGGAATACCTTCTTGTGGAATCCTCGGCTCTGCAATAAAGGCCTTTCAGTGACTGAATCAGGCCTACCCAGATGATGGAGGCTAGTTTTACTTAGTCAACTGGTTATGAACTTTAATCACATCTACCAAATACCTTAGTGACAGTGTATAGGTTAGTGTTTACTGAGAAACTGTAATTTATCCAGGTTACATAAAATAATGACCATCACAATATTTTTCTGTATGTGTATAAGTATGTATAGTTACAGTTAGTTAGTGTTAAGATGCTTGGTCTTGTCTGACTTTTTGAAACGCCATGAATATAGCCCTCCAGGCTCCTCTATTCATGGAATTCTCCAGGCAAGAATACTGGAGTGGGTGGCTATTCCCTTCTCCAGAGGATCTTCACAACCTAGGGATTAAACTTTGGTGTCTTATATTGCAGGTGGATTCTTTACTATCTGAACCACCAAAGAAGTAAGTAGTATATAGTAAGTAAGTATGTATAGTTATAGTATCTCTCTTAATATAACTCAAAATCATTTTCACTTCTTCATCTTTTGACATTTAGTATGACATTTATTATATACAGTGGCTTCCCTGGTGGCTTAGACAGTAAAGAATCTGCCTGCCATTCAGGAGAACTGGGTTCAATTTCAGGTGGCTCAGTGGTAAAGAATCTGCCTGCCAAGCAGGAGACATGAGTTCAGTTTCTGGGTCAGAAAGATCCCCTGGAGAAGGAAATGGTAGCCCACTCCAGAATTCTTTCCTGGGAAATCCCATGGACAGAGGACCCTGGTGGGCTACAGTCCATGGGGTCACAAAGATTCTGACGTGACTTAGCGACTAAACAGCAATGACTATGCAGAAACATGTTCATGTGTATTTTATTTTGGAAGCCAATTTTTTTCCCCTCTTTGTATTAATGCATTTAATTAGGAAATAAGTAAAATGCATCATGACACAGGTAGGGTAAACTCTAGCTTTGAAATCAAACAGAAGAATTTGAAATCTTTTCCCACTATTTACAAGTAATTCTGTGACTTTGGACTATGTTACTCAATTTTTTTGAGGCCAGCTTCTTTTTCTGTTGTAAAACAGTTCTTGGTTTGGGATAGCTGCTTAATAAATGATTTATATTATTAAGTTAGTTAGGAGAGATCCAACAGCAAGGATAGACTCTCTCTTAGAGTGCTAACGAGACTCAGAAACAAGGAAAAATTTCTGTGAATTGTCTCCCTACCTCAGGGTAGAAGTTGCAGGAGGTACCTTGCCTGAGATCGTGAGTCTCCTAGCAGAATGATGGTAGGAGAGACAGTGTTCAGGGCAATGTCAGTGTCATGGAAAGTGGTTTCTAAGACCATAATATTCTTGCCTCAATATTACATATTGCCTCAATAATTGCAATATTAGCTTGCCTCAATAATTACAATAGTAGCTGTTTTCAAAAAGCTCTTGGAAAACAATAGGGATATCAGAAGTTTGTTCATTATAGTCTTTTTTAAAGTCAACAAATATTTATTATTTTACTAACTCCTTGACATTGTTCTAGATGAGAGTAACAGGAACTTTGAGACTTTTGTGGAGAGGTGGACTTGAAAGCAGTAGTTCACATATTGGGAGTATGGGATTGGTAATTGGATAACTCTGTTAACAGTGTCCCTGGTCAGTGTGGGATTGCCTTCTTCTGTTATAGTAAAGGTTGCAAAACAGGTTGGGTTTCCTTTAATGTTAATTTCTCTTATTATCTTAGCATGTTATATTTTTCCTTTAAAGATTTCTGGAACTCTAAGTTTTTTACTTGATGTTTATATAATGTATTTTCTTAAAAGAAAATATTTTTTAAAAAATCAGTCTAGCCGATACCTTCTACAAATGACCTTTGATAACAATATCAATATTTCAGAGTCAAATTCTTAAGAAACATTTGCATATGAGCAGTAGATGGAAGGAGTCATTACTTGACTGGAGAATCATTTAAGTAGTGACAGTTTTCAAAGATGCAGCAAACTGAAGATAGCTCTTTTTACTTTCCATTGGTTGAGGATAGTTAATTATGAGATCAGGAGTCAGATTCTCAATGTTGGTTAAGTACTGAATGAGAAAGAATGTCTGTCTCAGGCAACACCTACCAGGGTTCATGCAGTCTGGGTCTATGTCCAGCAAACTCTACTTTGGAATATTAATGATAATGTGTAACTGTGTGTGATAAGGGAAAATTACTTTATATCATATGCTATTAAATATTTCTTGCAAAGCTCACATTGTATATAAGCAAATTTCTCATTTTCTCGTTTGTGTCACATATTGTTTAATTAACTGAATTAGTTTTCAGAAAGGCATAACTTGTCAATAAACATTTTCAAATGACAAATTTCATGTTTGGTTTAGAAACTGAATGTGTGTTAAATATCGAGAGCATAAAACTACATTTTTAGTATTAAAAATAGATGAAAAGACCACTAATCCTGTGAAGGACTTGGCTGTTTTTTAATATAATTTTGTTGCATGCTCTATGTGGAGGTTGTGCATGCACTGCAGATGTGGACACTCTTTTTCCTCAATAGAGAAAAAAAGCAATAAAAATTGAGAGTTTTTATCGACAATGGTCAATTTTTATTTTGACCATTTTTCACATTTAGAGACTTCTTGATATGCAGTATAGAGATATTGATCAGATATATGAAATTTATAAGTAAACCAAAGATATTTTTGTCTGTTGTGGCTACTTTATAGCAAAGAAGGCTGAGGTTTAGAGATGTTTAGTACTGAAGCAGGTCAACTATTAAGCTTGCATTTGTGAATAAATCTCAAAATGTATCTGTATGTATATGCATTATAGGAAGATAGCTAAATGTTTTTCTTATTTTTTTCCTTCCCTCCCTCCCTTCCTTCTTTCTATCTTTTTTCTTTGAACAATTGATTTTTTAAAAAGCTGATACAAATATGTATGACTTTAATATATTTGTGTCAGTTTCCCTTCTTTCACAGAATAATAAGTGGTATCTATTTTGTATCTTCAGCCACTATTTCACTGAATTAGTCTTTGACTGATAGTAACACTGATTTCGTTTAAAGATGTCAATAACAAAATAGATATGAATAGTGGCCTTTTGACTTGGTTTTGGAAAGTTTATCATGGATCTATGATCTAAGAAGATTTTTCACTAGAATTACCAATTGCTTCTTAATACTGACTGGTTTTAGTTGTACTTCTCTCTGCCAGACAGCACCTCATCCTCACCATTGCGACTTGAAAAAAATTTTTTTTTCATTATTTTATAGCTTCAAAATGACCAAATGAATTTTATTTTCTTAGTTATAATAATGTTAAAGTTAACTTACTGGCATTCAAGTTCTAGTCTTTTTAAGGTATTTAAGTGTGTTTAATAAAGGAAGCAGAATGAGTAACACTTGTAAACTCCAACACTACATTGAAGAAATAACTCAGAAACTGGTAAAGTTGTAAGAGTCTGAGTAATTTGTAAGATTCCAGGGGTGGAATAGCTACAGTAAATATGCCAGTGATTAGCAGTAGTTTTTAATAATCAATGCTGTTTTAAAGTGATTGTTTCCACAGTGTCACTTTTTTTTTTACTGTTCAAAATTTTACTGAAGGTAAACAATTCAATTTAAAGGGTAAAAATGAACTTATTTATAAAACAGAAGTAGAGCCACAGATGTAGAAAACAAACTTATGGTTACCAGGGTATAGAGAGGGGGATAAATTGGGAGATTGTGATTGACATATACATACTGCTGCTGCTGCTGCTGCTGCTGCTAAGTCACTTCAGTCGTGTCCGACTCTGTGTGACCCCATAGACGGTAGCCCACCAGGCTCCTCCATCCCTGGGATTCTCCAGGCAAGAACACTGGAGTGGGTTGCCACTTCCTTCTCCAATGCATGAAAGTGAGAAGTGAAAGTGAAGTCGCTCAGTCGTGTCCGACTCTTAGTGACCCCATGGACTGCAGCCTACCAGGTTCCTCCGCCCATGGGATTTTCCAGGCAAGAGTACTGGAATGGGGTGCCATATATAAAATAGATAATCAACAATCAATAATCTAAAATAGATAATCCTGTGCTTTTGTATAGCACAGGAAACTCTACTTAATACTTTGTAATAAATGATATGAGAAAATTAAAAAAGAGTGGAGATATATATATATATATCCAGCTGTTTCACTTTGCTGTACACCTGAAGCTATACTATACTAATACTATATCATTGATGTCATTGAAACTAACTAGCTAATACTATATCAAACTATGCATGCATACATGTTATGTCCCTTTAGCACGTCCCACTCTTTATGACCCTATGGACTGTAGCCTGCGAGGCTTCCGTGTCCTTCACGTCTCTTGGAGCTTGCTCAAACTCATGTCCATTGAGTTGGTGATACAATCCAACCATCTCATCCTCTGTCATCCCCTTCTCTTCCTGCTTTCATTCTTTCCCAGCATCAGGGTTTTTTTTTTTCCTGTGAGTCAGCTCTTTCCATCAGGTGGCCAAAGTATGGAAGCTTCAGCTTCAATGTCAATTCTTCCAGTGAATATTCAGAGTTAATTTCCTTTAGGATTGACTGGTTTGATCTCCTTAGAGTCCAAGGGACTCTCAAGAGTGCTCCAGCATTACAGTTGTAAAGCATCAATTCTTTGAAGCTCAGCCATCTTATGGTCCAACTCTCACATCCGTACATGACTACTGGAAAAACCATAGCTTTGACTATCCAAACCTTTGTCAGCAAAGTGACAAGGTTCCTCTGCCTTTTCTAAATCCAGCCTCTGCATCTGGAATTTCTTGGTTCACACACTATTGAATCCTAGCTTGAAGACTGAGCATTACCTTGCTAGCATGTGAAATGAATGTAGTTGTTTGGTAGTTTGAACATTCTGTGGCATTGCTCTTCTTTGAGAATGGAATGAAAACTGTCCTTTTCATGTGGCCACTGCTGAGTTTTCCAGATTTGCTGGCACATTGAGTGCAGCACTTTCACAGCATCATCTTTTAGGATCTAAAGTAGCTCAGCTGGAATTCCACCACCTCCACTACCACATTCATAGTGATGCTTCCTAAGGCGCACTTGACTTTACACTGCGGGATGTCTGGCTCTAGGTTAATGAACACCATCATGGTTATCCAGGTCATTAAGACCTTTTTTGTACAGTTCTTCTGTGTATTCTTGCCACCACTTAATCTCTTCTACTTCTGTTGGGTCCTTACCATTTCTGTCCTTTATTGTGCCCATCTTTCCCTGAAATGTTCCTGTGGTATCTCCAGTTTTCTTAAAGAAATCTCTAGTCTTTCCCGTTCTATTTTTCTTTTTTTTCTTTGCATTGTTCCCTTAAGAAGGCTTTCTTATCTCTTGTTGCTATTCCTTAGAACTCTGTATTCAGTTGGTTGTATCTTTCCTTTGCTTTTAGTTTCTCTTCTTTTCTCAGCTATTTGTAAGGCCTTCTCAGACAATTATTTTGCCTTCTTGCATTTTACTTAAAAAGGGGCATGGCTCAATAAACATTGTTGTGATTAAGCTACTGAATAATTTTAAGCAATTAAAAATAATAAAGAATATTTACATGTATTATCAAACAAAGATTTCAAAAATATATTGCTTTGGGAATAAAAGAAAGTTTTATAAAAAACAAATATATTATAAAATTATTTATGTAAAATATAAAAAAATCACAATGATAAAACTGTGTTTTATGGCTTTATGTACACATATATGGAAAACATATAGAAAGAAAATATATATAACCTTATGAACTAATTAAGAATTTGAGGGAGAAATTTAGAAGAAACGAAAACTTGAGCTTATCTGACATAGCTTAGATTTTTATAAGGAAACCATATTAACAAATGCCTTATGCAATTAAAACTAACTTGAAACTACTAAAGAAGAATAAACTTTAACGCATCAAATAAGTAAATTAAATGACATAATGTAAACATGTGTAGCACTGAGCCTGGTTGACAGGAGTACATGATAATTGCTTATAGCATGTATATGATACATATAGGATAGTATGTATATATGTAATAGATAATATATATTTATCATATATATCATATTCATGATAGTATAATGATGCCAAAATGTGGCATATGATAGTAGGCAAATGATTGTCAAAAGATACGTTACAAAAATGTTAACAATATTTCAGCCTTTGTACCAAAAAGACAAAGTCCTTTGATGTCTAAGAATGAAAAGATACACCTCGAATGATAACAATAAGTGTTTTTCTAAAGCAAAATTATGACATCTTCCTTAAAAATCATCTCTACTAAAATAAAGACAAAATAAAGTTTCTCTATAATCACTCTAATTATATAACATTGTTAAGAATTCTAGCCAATGCAAAGAGAAATAAATCTAATTGAAGCAATGAAACAGAAGATTATAGTTATATAACCACTGGTAAAGAGGACCACCGGAGAAGGCAATAGCCACCCACTCCAGTACTCTTGCCTGGAAAATCCCATGGACGGAGGGAGGAGCCTTGTAGGCTGCAGTCCATGGGGTAGCTAGGAGTCGGACATGACTGAGCGACTTCCCTTTCACTTTTCACTTTCCTGCATTGGAGAAGGCAATGGCAACCCACTCCAGTGTTCTTGCCTGGAGAATCCCAGGGACGGTGGAGCCTGGTGGACTGCCATCTATGGGGTTGCACAGAGTTGGACACGACTGAAGCGACTTAGCAGCAGCAGCAGCAGCAAAGAGGACCACATTTTATCTTTATCATTTAGTGTGATTTTTTTTTTTTTTGAGTGGAAAATAGATGGGTAGAATTACAGGTGCTGTTCTAAAAACTGGGTCTCTCCCTGACTACTCCCACCCCAATTTGTTATGTATATGAATACTGTCAATGGAGACTTCTCTATGGAAACAAAATTTAAAAACATTTCGAACCGTTAATTAAATAATACCATAAAACTTCCATAAAAGTACAAAAGAACCTATAAACATCAGCCATGGTTTAAAAAGTCCTGTATGTTCTTATCTCAGATACATAAAAAATATAGTTGTATACTAGGCAGTTAATTAGTTTCATTTTGTGTTGCTTATAGTGTTTGTCAGCTTTTCAACGTTTATAACTTGTTCAGTTTTTCTCCTTCTAAATATATGCTGCTGCTGCTGCTAAGTCGCTTTAGTCGTGTCCAACTCTGTGCGACCCCATAGATGGCAGCCCAGCAGGCTCCTCTGTCCCTGAGATTCTCCAGGCAAGAATACTGGAGTGGGTTGCCATTTCCTTCTCCACTTTAAATATATACTCATTGATATACCAAATTTGGTATCTGTAACATTAAATTACTTTTCTTAAAGATGATCCTCCAAAGAGTATAAATATCAGAGCCCATAAAACCGAATCCATTCCTACTACAGAAAGAGAAACTATAGGGTTGAGGCCAGACACCTTGGACTCACCTTTATTTATATAAATATAATCTGCAAAGGAGTCAGAGCTGGGACAGATATGAGGTTAGGCATTGGGAAATGTCAAAATGTGTATGCTCTTTTGTGTTTTATACTTTAAAAGGTTGAAACAAAACACACAAGGATTTCAAGGATTATGTGAACAGTCAGTGGGCTGAAAGTGGTATCTGAGACAATCACACACAGTGTCACTTTTATTATCAGGAACAATTTGGGCATTTTTATATAGCTTTTTAGACACAATAGAGCCCTAATTGATTTTATGGCATTCAGTATGTTCTGAGAATGCTCTTGATGTTAATTTTTATAGTACATATACCAAAAATATGCTGAATGCTTTCAATGTTCCAGTCCTAAAAATCACATTTTGTGTCCAGATGATCCTTATAAATTTGTTTCCCAGAAGACCATAATACAGTATTGAAAAACACAGTTTAATATCAGATGTTTTTTGAGCATCTGCTTTGCAAGGTTCATAATTCAGTAGAATGTCATATTTCAAAGTACAGTGTATTTTTAAATAATTAGGAATGGGTAAGCCAATTTGGAACCATGACAAATTCTAGTTCTGTGAATATTAGGAATGTACTGGTAGCAAGAGCAGAAAGAGAATCTGGGACATGGTCTGCTCTGATATTGGAGGTAAGAGAAAATAATTCCACCAGAAGGAGCCAAATGAGATATATAGTTATGCATAAATCAATACACAGCTGTGGAGCAGGCACCTCATGTTGGACTCATCAGACAGTTGGTGGAAAAAACAGTTTTGGGAAGTGGGAGAGGGGTCATGGACTAATCAAGAGCAGGTAAAATACCAGCATATTGGATTCCATGAGACAAATAAATTGTTTTGTAGTGGCTAGATATGTTGTAAATATTTCCATTCTGCATGAGGGAGGAAAAGCTTAACCATGGCTTATCCAAAGCAAATGAAGAAGGAAAACAAAATAGTGCTTTGAACGCAAAATTAAAAATGGAATGGTGAGTAGTATACCATATCCTCCCAGCTCAGTAGTTTGTTTTGTTGTTCTGTTTGGAAAGTTTATAGCTATTTTGAGGCTGGACTGTTGGTTTACATGAAGAAGGAAAATGTAAGAGACACCTCACCTAGTATTGTTGATAGAGGAAGTTCACAAAATACTGAACAAAGGAGTAAAACTTGAAAGATAATCGCTGCTTGAAGCAGGGTTGTGGTGGCAGTGTGACAGTTCCTCCACAGGCTGATTCAGCTTCAGCTTCAGGGTGCCCTTCCTTGTCCTTTCTTGTAGAAAGAGTGCTGAAGGGCTGCAGTCCTCTTCTTCCAGATCCCCTTTGATATTCTTTACAGAAACTTGCAAATGAAAGAAGCTCTGCTCTTGCATTGACTCAGGAGGTTTCCAATTGGTATAAGTGGTTTTCAGTGTGGATCCAGAGAATTCTTCAAAAAATTGTTTTTCTCATGAAAAGTATAAACTCTTGACATTAAATATGTTTTTACATTGATGTTGGATCATTTGGAACATTATGGTAGCAAAATAACTCTAGAGCTCTTTCACGGGCAAGCTCTTGCACTCTACACATCAGTTATCTGTAGACTGCATTTTAGCAGTTAAGGCCCCTCAAGTACGTTGTGCCTACACTACTAAAGACCAGCTTGCTTTTTACTTCCCGGCTGCATGGATCAAATAAGTGGTTATGGCCCCTCAATAACCAATTGCAAACACTCAACCACATGATATCCTGAAAACACTGAATTTTGGAGTCTGAAGCATTAGTAGAGGTTATTTTATAAGTGAAGCCGATGAAGATGAGCCCAGTGATAGAGCAAGTGTAGTCCTCAGGTATCTCGATGTTTATATTTGCTTTCCTTTTCTCTCTGCAGTTTCACTCCTTCCCACTTCCTGAAAGGCAAGGTTCTAACCGAGTTCTGCCCTGGGACTACAGTCCTTTCACTTAATAGCCATGAAGCACTTGCTAAGCTCAAAAGATGAGGTAGGCAAAAGATCTAACTAACTGTGACAGTCAAGCTAGTTTGGTCATCAGAAATACTTGAGAAGTTGTATAGGAGTTCAAGTTCTCCATCCCCACATCAGATCCACTGAAACAAAATCTGTGTGTATGTCTCAGTACTTTATATTTTGAAAAAATATACTGTTATTGGATAGGGAGAGTTGAAAAGGACACTTCCTCATGGGCCTTGGTTCTTGGTAAGGACATAAAGAAGAATCTGAGGTCTTATCTGTGACCAAAACAAGCTTACTGAAGAAAGAACAGAAAGAATACCTCAAGGGAGAGGTGTGCCAACCCAAGAGAGGCACTGGTGCTGGAATGATGAGGTACTGGGGTTTTCAAGACAGGGTTTTTACATATTAATCTAAACAGGTTTAGACTGACAGTTTTGACTGACAGTTGTAAATTCCATAACAGGGTCTATTGTGCATGTCTTTCCCATAATTTAGTCTGTTATAATCAGATAAATGTATGTATGCTCCTTTGTCCATGGAATTTTTCAGGCAAGAATACTGGAGCAGGTTGCCATTTGCCATTTTCTTCTTCAGGGAATCTTCCTGACCCAGGGACTGAAGGCAGGTCTCCTGTATTGCAGGCAGGTTCATTACCATCTGAGCCACCAGAGAAGCCCATAGAATATTTATGAACGCTTATTGGTTCCCCAGCAACTAAAATCACTTGAGGACATAGCTGTGCACCAAGGGTGCATGTGCCAGGGTTGGAGAAATCCCTGTGGTTAATTTGTATTTACTCTGCACCTAGGGTGCTTGCATAGGAGTCGGAAATGCCTCTGTGGTTATTTTGTAGCATGCCTGTGAGCTCTCCTGTGCCACAGAGGGGCATGTCTTGGGTGGAGATCAGCTTGAATCTTTTTCAACTAAGCTACCACTCATTGCTCTTGCCTAACTTCCAACGTGACATACAGTAATAGTAAGCAAAATGATGAGGTGGGTTTTGTTGTTGTTGTTTAGTCATTAAGGCATGTCCAACTCTTTTGTAATCCCAGGACCATAGCCTGCCAGGCTCCTCTGTCCCAGGCAAGAATACTGGAGTGGGTTGCCATTCCCTTCTCTAGTGGATCTTCCCAACCCAAGGATTGAACTCGTGTCTCTTGCATCGTCAGACAGGTTCTTTACCACTGGGCCACCAAGGATGCGCTACTAGGCTTGGTACTTTGCTTTAATAACATTTATGTGTAATATAGAGTGTAGTCTTATTACTTGGAGGGAGGGTAGTGGTGTGCCTTGATCTCACCCTATAGCCCTTTCTTGCTGAAGTCCTTCCCATCTCAGCCAGTGACTACTGTCATCTATGGAGGTGTTCAACCCAGAAAGTCTTCAGCCAACTTTGATTCCTCCTCCTCTCTAGTCTGGGCTTCCCTTGTGGCTCAGCTGGTAAAGAATCTGCCTGCAATGCGGGAGAGCTGGGTTCGATACCTGGGTTGGGAAGATCTCTTGGAGAAGGGAAAGGCTACCCATTCCAATATTCCAGCCTGGAGAATTCCATGAACTGTATAGTCCATGGGATTGCAAAGAGTTGGACACAACTGAACTTTCTCATCTGTTCTATTAGTATGTTCTATTCCCACTGCTTTCATTATTTCCTCCCTTCCTTTTTGCACAAATGTAAATGAATTTATGAATTTCCCAAGTGGACGTTTTTATTCTCCCTCCTGTATAAAACCTTTTGAGCCTGTTGCTGTGTTGACAAAGTGTGGCTCTGTAACTATATAATAGACATATAAAAAAATAAAATAGATGTATAAAAAAAGGGGGAAAAGGCCCTGTGTTAGTCTGCTCAATAAAACACCACAGACTAATATCTTAAACGATAGGCATTTGTTTTTCACAGTTCGGGAAGCTGGACAGTCTGAGATCAGGGTGCCAGCATATTTGGCTTCTTCCTGGTGAGGGCACTTTTCCTGGCTTGCAGACCAGTGTCTTCCTGCTCTGTGCTCACATGGCAGAGAGAGGAAGCCATGGAGTCTCTTCTTCCCCTCATAAGGGTGCTGATCTTATCATGGGAGCTGCCCTCATGACCTCATCTAAACCTGGGTACTTCCCAAAGACCCACCTCCTCATCCCATCACACTGGGGTTAGACTGTCAGCATGTGAATTTTGCAGTGGGGAGACAAACATTTAGCTCACAGCAATCCTCACAGTCAAATTGGTTCTGGAAATATTGAGTTAATTAGATAAGGATTCTAAATGTTGCTGTTTTTATAGCAAGATTTTCACTCCTATATACATTGTATAACTTTTGTGTGTGTGTGTGTGTGTCCAGTTGTGTCCAGCTGTTTGAGACCCCATGGATTGTACAGCCCACCAGGCTCCTCTGTCCATGGGATTTTCTGGGCAAGAATACTGGAGCAAGTTGCCATTTCTGACTCCTGGGAATCTTCCTGACCCAGGGGTAGAACCCACGTCTCTTGAGTCTCCCGCATTAGCAGGCAGATTCTTTACTACTGCGCAACCTGGGAAGCCCATCACTTGAGTAGAACGGGGCATATTGTAGACACTATTTTCCAGAGGTGTTCAGCCATAGTACTCCTTTTTCTACAGAGTATCCAGAGGAACTGGTGTCTAGAATGACACCAGTGATGGGCTGCCTTTTGGCTATGGGCATCTCTAGGTGCCTTTGGGGGAGAAAAAAACAAACAAACAAAAAAACAACTTTGTGTCTATTTTGAAATTGTTAGACCATTGCTTCCTATTTTTCCTCCTAGTTATTTTCATTACTGAATGAAATAGAAAAGCCTTCCAGGTTAATTTCTATTGCTCTCTAATTCTTCAGAGTTAACTATAACAACTGAGAAATGGTTTTGCAAAACCTGGAAGAGGAAGTTTTAAGGTATAGGCATAGAGGAGATATAAGTAAATTGCCCTTGAAGTGAAGTGAAAGTGAAGTCGTTCAGTCGTGTCCAACTCTTTGTGACTCCATGGACTGTAGCCTACCAGGCTCCTCCGTCTCTGGGATTCTCCAGGCAAGAGTACTGGAGTGGGTTGCTGTTTCCTTCTCCAGGATATCTTCCCAATCACGGATCTAACC
>SJXQ01007003.1:344465-383295 GCA_006408695.1 Aepyceros melampus | reverse complement strand
TGGGGCCAGATGCCATGATCTTCGTTTTCTGAATGTTGAGCTTTAAGCCAACTTTTCCACTCTCCTCTTTCACTTTCAACAAGAGGCTTTTTAGCTCCTCCTCACTTTCTGCCATAAGGGTGGTGTCATCTGCATATCTGAGATTATTGATATTTCTCCCAGCAATCTTGATTCCAGCTTGTGTTTCTTCCAGTCCAGCATTTCTCATGATGTACTCTGCATATAAGTTAAATAAGCAGGGTGACAATATACAGCCTTGACGTACTCCTTTTCCTATTTGGAACCAGTCAGTTGTTTCCATGTCCAGTTCTAATTGTTGCTTCCTGACCTGCATACAGATTTCTCAAGAGGCAGGTCAGGTGGTCTGGTATTCCCATCTCTTTCAGAATTTTCCACAGTTTATTGTGATCCAAACAGTCAAAGGCTTTGGCATAGTCAATCAAGCAGAAATAGATGTTTTTCTGGAACTCTCTTGCTTTTTCCATGATCCATTGGATGTTGGCAATTTGATCTCTGGTTCCTCTGCCTTTTCTAAAACCAGCTTGAACATCAGGGAGTTCACGGTTCACGTATTGCTGAAGTCTGGCTTGGAGAATTTTGAGCATGACTTTACTAGCATGTGAGATGAGTGCAATTGTGTGGTAGTTTGAGCATTCTTTGGCATTGCCTTTCTTTGGAATTGGAAGGGAATGGCAAACCACTTCAGTATTCTTGCCTTGAGAACCCCATAAACAGTATGAAAAATTGCCCTTAGGAAGAGTATAAAAGAGACTAATTGAGTCTGACTGAATTACTACAGTGGCCTTTCTCTTTAGTCCATTGCTGTTATTGTTGTTCAGTTGCCCAGTCATGTCTGACTCTGTGACCCCGTGGATTGCAGCACACCAGGCCTCCCTGTCCCTTACCTCTCCCTAAGTTTGCTCAATTTCATGTTTACTGAATTGGTAATGCCATCCAGCCCTCTCACCCTCTGACACCCTCTTCTCCTTCTGCCTTCAATCTTTCCCAGCATCAGGAACTTTTCCAATGAGACAGCTGTTCACATCAGATGACAAAAATACTGGAGCTCATTATTAGGTTAGTATATGTACAGTGACCATTAGTCAAATGGGCCATTTCCTAGATTACTGTGTCTCTTGGGACTAGGAAATAAAAAATACTTCCTATATGTTTTCTCCTGCCTTGTCTGTTGCTCTTGAGAATCTGAAACTTTTAAAACTTAGTGACCCCAAAATGCTATGAATATTTTGTCAACTATCATCAACTGTCTTAAATGTGTATGTTTTCAGTTCCCTGTAGTAGCCAATATAGCCAAATAGATCCTAACTTTCATAACATTGAAAAACTCCATGGGTGAAAAAATATGACAAATTTGATCCTCTGTAGATTAAAAAAAAAAAGCAGAAAACTAAATCAAGGTCTTTAATTTTCTCTCAAACTTGCTAATTTGATATCACAAAAATATTACTTTGTAGTTTCTACTCATTAATGAGTCAAGCAAATAAAGGTACTTGTACATACTGAAATATTATTTAAACATTTTTTTCTCTTTTATAGAATTTTCCATTATTTTTGTTGAAGTATAGTTTATTTAGAATGTTATGCCAGTCTCTGCTGTACAGCAAAGTGGCTCACTTATACACATGTAGGCATTCTTTTTTAAATACATTTCCCTATTGTTTCCTGTTTATTACAGGAAATGAAAATAGTTCCAGGTGTTAAACACTAGGACCCTGTTGCTTATCCATGCTATGTATACTAGTTTAATCTGCTAGTTCCAAACTTCTAGTCCTCTCTCCCCCTTTGAACTCAGTCTATTCAGTGTGTCTTCTTTTGTTTTGTAGGTACATTCATTTGTTCCATGTTTTAGCTTCTGGATATAAGTGACATAGTATTTATCTTTCTCTTTCTGACTTCACTTAATATGATTATACCTAGTAGCATGTTGCTGCAAATGGCATTATTTTGCTTTTTGATGGCTGAGCAGTATTCCATTGTATACGTGGACCACATCTTTACCCACCACCTGTTGACAGACATTTAGGTTGTTTCCATGTTGTGGTTATTATGAATAGTGTGCAAATATCACTTTTTGAATTTTAGTTTTGTCCAAGTATATGCCTAGGAGTGGAATTACTGGATCATATGGTAACTCTAGTTTTAGCTTTTGGAGGAACATCCACAGGATTCTCCATAGTTGCCGTACGAACTTACATTCCCACCAACAGTGTAAGATGGATCTGTTTTCTCTACAACATTTCCAGCATTTGTTATTTGTAGACTTTTAATGATGGCCATTCTGAACAGTGTGAAGTGGTACCTCACTGTAGTTTTGATTTTCATTTCTTTATTAATCAGAGATGTTGAGCATCTCTTAATTTGCCTACTAGCCATCTGTATGTCTTCTTTGGAGAAATGTCTATTAAGGTCTTCTGTTCATATCTTAGTAGAGTCGTTTGATTTTTGTTGTTGAGTTGTATGAGCTGTTTGTATATTTTGGAGATTAAGCCTTTCTCACATCATTTTATTATTTTCTCCCATTCTGTAGGTTGTCTTTTTGTTTATTTGTTTATTTTTACACTTTGCTGTGCAAAGCTTGTAGATTTGATTAGGTCCCATTTGTTTATTTGTTACTTTATTTAAATAAGCCCACATCAAACTTTTAAGTTAAATGTATATTTTAGTAAATCTTCATTGTCTCCTAGGTAAAATATGTATTTTTCATAAAACAATTAAAATTTTTTTTCCATTTTCTTAGGTCATAATAATGGAAAATTGTTTTTAAAAACAGTAATGTGTAAAGCATAATAATAAAAATAATTTTAGTAGTAATATTGTAACATTGATTTTTCCATTAACTTACCATATAATAGTGTTATCAAATGTCAGTGCTCAATATTTGAATATTTTAAAAATTTACAGGCCTTTGTTTTACCAGATGGTCCTTGAAACTTTTGGTTGTTTTATAGCCAGGAGGGAAAAAAAGATGTAGGCCAGGATGTTAAAAATTTGCATGTCATGTCAAAATAGATTATCTTTCAAAGGACTGTAGAACACATAACCATTAGCATATTTTATTTCTATTTATGGTGACAATGTTCTCTAGTGCTAAGATAAATGAGATATGAAAAACAATCAATCTAACTCGAGAATTTAAAGACAATCTCCACTTATTTCTGGATTGTTTCTTGCTTGAATCTTGTCTATGTTTAAAGACTGTACAAATGATTTGAAAACATTGCATAAACCAATTTTTAGATATATTAGTTTCATGCCCAATAATACACTCAATATGTGTTTTCATTCAGCCTCGAGGCACTTTTTAGATGAAGTATCTCTAAGTTTCAAGTGATGGGTTCAAATGTAAATCTAAGAATAGTACAAAAATAAACTGTTTCCTGTTTCTCCATATTTGTGTATGCTCTTTATTCATTATATTCATTACACAAGTTTTGTGGGTTTTGTTGCATATAAAAATTTCTGAATCCTGTTTTAAGTAAATGATAGATTGCTGCCAGGGAGGCAGATTTAGGTATATTAAATCTCTATGTTTTATTTTTATTATAGGAGTTCCTAGTTAGATCTGAAAAAATTTAACTAGATAAATGGAAGAAATTACTTTCATGGCAAAGAAACAATGATTAAACATGATATCAAAAATCAAGATTATTTCATATGCTTTATTTATTATAAAATGTGTGAAAAAAATTGCATGAAGTCAAAAAGATTGTTTAACTAAGTCTTACTGCCTTTATTGTGAGTAAATTCTCTTTATATGGCACTCTTTGTGTCAGGTTGGTTTTTGTATTTTTCTTTTTCGGTGCATTTTGAATGACGAATAATTTCCTCTTGTTCCTTGAAATGAAAGTCAGAGTAATAATAATGTATGTATTTTACTGCCACCTTCTAAACTTCTTTTCACACTGTTCATACGCTTCATGGGGTTCTCAAGGCAAGAATACTGAAGTGGTTTGCCATTGCCTTCTCCAGTGGACCATGTTTGTCAGAGCTTTCCATATGAGGGTGGCTGTACAGGGCATGGCTCATAGTTTGATTGAGTTAGATAATGCCATGGTCAATGTGATCAGTTTGATGAGTTTTCAACAGTATGAAAAGGCAAAAAGATATGACACTGAAACATGAACTCCTTAGGTTGATAGGTACTCAATATGCTACTGGAGAAGAGTGGAGAAATAACTCCAGAAAGAATGATGAGACATACCCAAAGCAAAAACAAAGCCCAGTTGTAGATATGACTGGTGATGGAAGTAAAATACGATACTATAAAGAACAATATTGCATGGGAACATGGAATGTTAGGTCCTTGAATCAAGGTAAATTGGAAGTGGTCAAACAGGAGACAGCAAGAATGAACATCACATTTTAGGCATCAGTGAACTAAAATGGACTGGAATGGGTGAATTTAATTCAGATGACCATTATATCTACTACTGAGGGCAAGAATTCCTTAGAAGCAATGGAGTAGCCCTTTTAGTCAACAAAAGAGTGCAAAATGCAGTACTTGTATGCAATCTCAAAAATGACAGAATGATCTCTGTTCATTTCCAAGGCAAACCATTCAATATCACAGTAATCCAAGTCTATTCTCCAACCAGTAATGCTGAATAAATTGAAGTTGAATGGTTCTATGAAGGCCTACAAGACGTTCTAGAACTAATACCCAAAAAAGATGTCCTTTTCATCATAGGGGACTGGAATGCAAAAGTAGGAAGTCAAGAGATACCTGAATTAACAGACAAATTTGGTCTTGGAGTACAAAATAAAGCAGGACAAAGGCTAACAGAGTTTTGCCAAGAGAATATACTGGTCACAGCAAACACCCTCTTCCAACAACACAAGAGAAGATGCTACATGTGGACATCACCAGATGGCCAATACCAAAATCAGATTGAATATATTCTTTGCAGCCAAATATAGAGAAGCCTTATACATCAGCCAAAAAAAAAAAAAAAGACGAGGAGCTAACTGGCTCAGATCATGAAATAGGAAGTCAAGAGATACCTGGATTAACAGACAAATTTGGTCTTGGAGTACAAAATAAAGCAGGACAAAGGCTAACAGAGTTTTGCCAAGAGAATATACTGGTCACAGCAAACACCCTCTTCCAACAACACAAGAGAAGATGCTACATGTGGACATCACCAGATGGCCAATACCAAAATCAGATTGAATATATTCTTTGCAGCCAAATATAGAGAAGCCTTATACATCAGCCAAAAAAAAAAAAAAAGACGAGGAGCTAACTGGCTCAGATCATGAACTCCTTATTGTCAAATTCAGACTTAACTTGAAGAAAGTAGGGAAAACTACTAGACCATTCAGATATGACTTAAATCAAATCCCTTAAAATTATACAGTGAAGTGACAAATAGATTCAAGGGATTAGATCTGATAGACAGAGTGCCTGAAGAATTATTGACAGATATTCATGACATTGTATAGAGGCAGTGATCAAGACATCCCCCCAGAAAAAGAAATTCAAAAAGGCAAAATGGTTGTCTGAGGAGGCTTTACAAATAGCTGAGAAAAGAAGACAGGTGAAAGGCAAAGGAGAAAAAAAATTTACCCATCTGAATGCAGAGTTCCAAAGAATAGCAAGGAGAGATAAGAAAGCCTCCCTCATCAATCAGTGCAAATAAATGGAGGAAAACAATAGGATGGGAAAGATAGGAGATCTCTTCAAGAAAATTCAAGATACCAAGGGAACATTTCATGCAAAGATGGACACAATAAAGGACAGAAATGGTATGGACCTAACAGAAGCAGAAGATATGAAGAAAAGGTGGCAAGAATACACAGAAGATGTATACAAAAAAGATCTTCATGATGCAGATGACCAAGATGGTGTGATCAGTAGACTAGAGCCAGACATCCTGGAATGCGAAGTCAAGTGGGCCTTAGGAAGCATCACTAGGAACAAAGGTAGTGGAGGTGCTGGAATTCCAGTTGAGCTATTTCAAATCCTAAAAGATAATGCTGTGAAGGTGCTGCACTCAACATGCCAACAAATTTGGAAAACTCAGCAGGGGCCACAGGACTGGAAAAGGTCAGTTTTCATTCTGATCTGAAAGAAGTGCAATGCCACAGAATGTTCAAACTACTGCAAAATTGCACTCCTCTCACACACTAGCAAAGTGATGCTCAAAATTTTCCAAGCCAGGCTTCAACAGTATGTGAACCATGACCTTCCAGATGTTCAAGCTGTTTAGAAAAGGCAGAATCAACAGAGATCAAATTGCCAACATCCATTAGATCATAGAAAAAGCAGGAGAGTTCTAGAAAAATATCTACTTCTGCTTTATTGACTATGCCAAAGCCTTTGACTTAATGGATCACAACAAACAGTAGAAAATTGTTAAAGAGATGGGAATACCAGAGCACTTCACTTGCCTCCTGAGAAATCTGTATGCAAGTCAAGAAACAACAGTTAGAACTGGACATGGAACAACAGATTGGTTACAAATGGGAAAGGAGTCTATCAAGGCTGTGTATTGTCACCTTGCTTGTTTGTTATATGCAGAGAACATCATGAAAAATACTGGGCTGGATGAAGCACAAACTTGAATCAAGATTGCTGGGAGAGATAGTAAAAACCTAAAATATGCAGGTGACATCACCCTTATGGCAGAAAGTGAAGAACTAAAGAGCCCTTTGATGAAAGTGAAAGAGGAGAGTGAAACAGTTGGCTTAAAACTCAGTATTCAGAAAACTAAGATCATGGCATCTAGACCCATCACTTCATTGCAAATATATGGGGAAAGAATGGAAACAGTGAAAGACTTTATTTTGGGGGGTTTCAAAATCACTGCAGATGGTGACTACAGCCGTGAAATTAAAAGATGCTTGCTCCTTGGAAGAAAAGCTATGACCAACCTACACAGCTTATTAAAAAGCAGAGACATTACTTTGCCAACAAAAGCCCATCTAATCAAAGCTATGGTTTACCCAGTAGTCATATATGGATATGACAATTGGACTATAAAGAAAGCTGAGCATGGAAGAATTGATGCTTTTGAAGACATCAAAAAGCATGTTGGAGAAGACTCTTGAGAGTTCCTTGGACTGCAGTGAGATCAAGGTGGTCAATCCTAAAGGAAATCAGTCCTGAATATTCACTGGAAGGACTAATGTGAAAACTGAAACTCCAATATTTTGGCCACCTGATGCGAAGAACTGAGTCATTGGAAAAGACCCTGTTGCTGGGTAAGATTGAAGGCAGAAGGAGAAAAAGATGACAGAATGATATGGTTGGATGTCATCACTGACTCGATGGACATGAGTTTGAGCAAGCTCACGGGGTTGGTGATGGACAGGGAAGCATGGTGTGCTGCTGTCCATGGAGTTGCAAAGAGTTGGACATGACTGAGTGACATAACTGAACTGAAACTTTGTTTAAATTTTTTTTCAAAGCAGACAAATTATTGCTTGAGACAAGTTGCTGATTGTATCATAAGTCCTTTAGAAAGTTCTTTTTCTTTTTTTTTTTGGGTTTGAACATTCTTTTATTTTTAGACACTTTCACAAAGGAGTTTTCTGTACACAACGCAAGCTCATGTGCTCCCCCAAGCCGAAGAATACAGATATTGCTTTCTAGAATGCATAATATTAACTTGGTGAAAATGTAATTTCCTTTTTGGATCCTGAATTATGTATCATTATGTTCAGTTCAGGTGCTCAGTCATGTCCGACTCTTTGTGACCTCATGAATCGCAGCATGCCAGGCCTCCTGTCCATCACCAATTCCCGGAGTTCAGACTCACGTACATCGAGTGAGTGATGCCATCCAGCCATCTCATCCTCTGGTGTCCCCTTCTCCTCCTGCCCCCAATCCCTCCCAGCATCAGAATCTTTTCCGATGAGTCAACACTTTGCATGAAGTGGCCAAAGTACTGGAGTTTCAGCTTTAGCATCATTCCTTCCAAAGAACACCCAGGGCTGATCTCCTTCAGAATGGACTGGTTGGATCTCCTTGCAGTCCAAGGGACTCTCAAGAGTCTTCTCCAACACCACAGTTCAAAAGCATCAATTCTTTGGCTCTCAGCCTTCTTCACAGTCCAACTCTCACATCCATACATGACTACAGGAAAAACCATAGCCTTGACTAGACGGACCTTAGTTGCCAAAGTAATGTCTCTGCTTTTGAGTCCAGTTCAGCTCAGTCGCTCAGTCGTGTCCGACACTTTGCGACCCCATGAATCGCAGGACACCAGGCCTCCCTGTTCATCACCAACTCCCGGAGTTCACTCAGACTCAGTCCATTGAGTCCGTGATGCCATCCACCCATCTCATCCTCGGTCGTCCCCTTCTCCTCCTGCCCCCAATCCCTCCCAGCATCAGGGTCTTTTCCAATGAGTCAACTCTTCGCATAAGGTGCCCAAAGTACTGGAGCTTCAGTTTTAGCATCATTCCTTCCAAAGAAATCCCAGGGTTGATCTCCTTCAGAATGGACTGGTTGGATCTCCTTGCAGTCCAAGGGACTCTCAAGAGTCTTCTCCAACACCACAGTTCAAAAGCATCAATTCTTCGGCGCTCAGCCTTCTTCACAGTCCAACTCTCACATCCATACATGACCACAGGAAAAACCATAGCCTTGACTAGACGGACCTTAGTCGGCAAAGTAATGTCTCTGCTTTTGAATATACTATCTAGGTTGGTCATAACTTTTCTTCCAAGGAGTAAGCGCCTTTTAATTTCATGGCTGCAGTCACCATCTGCAGTGATTTTGGAGCCCAAAAAAACAAAGTCTGACACTGTTTCTACTGTTTCCCCATCTATTTCCCATGAAGTGATGGGGCCAGATGCCATGATCTTCGTTTTCTGAATGTTGAGCTTTAAGCCAACTTTTTCACTCTCCTCTCTCACTTTCAACAAGAGGCTTTTTAGCTCCTCCTCACTTTCTGCCATAAGGGTGGTGTCATCTGCATATCTGAGGTTATTGATATTTCTCCCAGCAATCTTGATTCCAGCTTGTGTTTCTTCCAGTCCAGCATTTCTCATGATGTACTCTGCATAGAAGTTAAATAAGCAGGGTGACAATATACAGCCTTGATGTACTCCTTTTCCTATTTGGAACCAGTCTGTTGTTCCATGTCCAGTTCTAACTGTTGCTTCCTGACCTGCATACAGAATTCTCAAGAGGCAGGTCAGGTGGTCTGGTATTCCCATCTCTTTCAGAATTTTTCACAGTTTATTGTGATCCACACTGTCAAAGGCTTTGGCATAGTCAATCAAGCAGAAATAGATGTTTTCCTGAAACTCTCTTGCTTTTTCCATGATCCAGTGGATGTTGGCAATTTGATCTCTGGTTCCTCTGCCTTTTCTAAAAACAGCTTGAACATCAGGGAGTTCACAGTTCACGTATTGCTGAAGCCTGGCTTGGAGAATTTTGAGCATGACTTTACTAGCATGTGAGATGAGTGCAATTGTGTGGTAGTTTGAGCATTCTTTGGCATTGTCTTTCTTTGGGATTGGAATGAAAACTGACCTTTTCCAGTCCTGTGCCCACTGCTGAGTTTTCCAGATTTGCTGGCATATTGAGTGTAGCACTTTCACAGCATCATCTTTTAAGATTTGAAAGAGCTCAACTGGAATTCCATCACCTCCACTAGCTTTGTGAAGGGGGTGTAATTTCCTCAGTCTGCCTCGTCACAAAAAAAATTTGAATGACAGAAGTTAAAGGCCTCTGCGTGTTACAGTTCTCTCACAGTGTTACAGCTCAGTTTTATTTAGAAAATAAAGGAAGATACATACTTGAGCCATGAGGGCATGCCAACCCAAAAGATGCAAAGAGAAGAGAAAGAGGGAGAGCACGCACGTGGGACGAGACCCCCGGCCCTTTGGCTGGTCTTTATATCTGTTTTTTCCTCCCCCTGGGCCTGCCCTATGTAAATTGGGCTAGCCAGGAGTGCTGTTTGTTCTACCTGAGGTCCTCACTCCAGTTCTTGGACCTTTCTTTGACCTTCCTTTGTTCTATTTTCTCAGGCTTTTCACTTCCTTGTCTCTTAGCCACCGCCATTCTGAACTCCTGTTTCCTATTCTAACTGCCTAACAATTATAACTGAAGAGACTTAGCAGCAGCAGCAGCAACAATTATAACTAGGCTCAAACACATCTCTGTTAGTCCAATAGTAACCAATATACTGGTTTCAAATAGGAAAAGGAGTACGTCAAGGCTGTATGTTGTCACCCTGCTTATTTAACTTATATACGGAGTACATCATGAGAACCGCTGGACTGGAAGAAACACAAGCTGGAATCAAGATTGCTGGGAGAAATATCAAGAACCTCAGATATGCACATGACGCCACCCTTATGGCAGAAAGTGAAGAGGATCTAAAAAGCCTCTTGATGAAAGTAAATGTGGAAGGTGAAAAAGTTGGCATAAGCTCAACATTCAGAAAATGAAGATCATGGCATCTGGTCCCATCACTTAATGGGAAATAGATGGGGAAACAGTGGAAACAGTGTCAGACTTTATTTTTTGGGGCTCCAAAATCACTGCAGATGGTGACTGCAGCCATGAAATTAAAAGACACTTACTCCTTGGAAGAAAAGTTATGACCAACCTAGATAGCACATTCAAAAGCAGAGACATTACTTTGCCAACTAAGGTCTGTCTAGTCAAGGCTATGGTTTTTCCTGTGGTCATGTATGGATGTGAGAGTTGGACTGTGAAGAAAGCTGAGGCCGAAGAATTGATTCTTTTGAACTGTGGTGTTGGAAAAGACTCTTGAGAGTCCCTTGGACTGCAAGGAGATCCAAACAATACATTCTGAAGGATATCAACCCTGGGATTTCTTTGGAAGGAATGATGCTAAAGCTGAAACTCCAGTACTTTGGCCACCTCATGCGAAGAGTTGACTCATTGAAAAAGACCCTGATGCTGGGAGGGAATGGGGGCAGGAGGAGAAGGGGACGACCGAGGATGAGATGGCTGGATGGCATCACTGACTTGATGGATGTGAGTCTGAGTGAACTCCGGGAGTTGGTGATGGACAGGGAGGTCTGGCATGCTGTGATTCATGGGGTCGCAAAGATTTGGACATGACTGAGTGACTGGACTGAACTGAACCAACATAATCAACACATTTTTGTCAATAAGAAAAAAGTTTATTCCTGCAGCATAAAAATCCATGCTTCAGAATCAGTGAACTCTTGGAAGGCATATTCTGCCTCCAGCAACTGTGGAAGTGTTTTTCCTGCAAAAAATTGTCAAGATGCTTGAGGAAGTGGTAGATGTTTGGCGAGATGTCAGGTGAATATGACTCATGAGGCAAAGCTTCATAGTCCAATTTGTTCAACTTTTGAAGCACTGGTTGTGTGATGTGTGGTCCAGCATTGTCATGGAAAATTAGACTCATTCTGTTGACCAATGTTGGCTGCAGACTTTGCAGTTTTTGGTCCATCTCATCAATTTTCTCAGTATACTTCTCAGATGTAATGCTTTCTTCTGGATTCAGAAAGCTGTAGTGGATAGATGGGCAGAAGACCACCAAACAGTGACCCTAACCATTCTTTGGTGCAAGTTTGGCCTTGGGAAGTGCTTTGGAGCTTCTTTTTGGTCCATCCACTGAGATGGTCATTGCCGGTTGTCATATAAAATCTCCTTTTTGTCTCATGTCACATTCAGATTGAGAAATGGCTTGTTTTGTTGTGTAGAATAAAGAAGATGACACTTCAAAATGATGAGTTGTTTTATTTGCAGTCACTCATGAGGCACACATTTGTCAAGCTTTTTCAGTTTTCTAGTTTGCCTCAAATGCTGAATGACCACAGAATGGCTGACCTTGAGTTCTTCAGCAACTTCTCTTGTAAGAGGATCAACTTTGATGATAGGCCACTGTCAACTTATAATGGCCAGCCACTACACTCATCTTCAAGGCTCATCTCCTTTGCACAACTTCTTGAACATCTACTGCACTGTATGTTCATTAGCAGTTCCTGGGCCAAATGCATTGGTGATGTTGTGAGTTGTCTCTGCTGCTTATGACCCATTTTGAACTTAAATAAGAAAATCACTTGAATTTGCTTTTTATCTAACATCATTTCCCTAATCTAAACTAAATTTAAAATAAACAGCAAGTAATAAGTCATTAGCAAGAAAACAAAAGTGAAAAATGCACATTAAAATGATGTGTAACATAACCACACTTATTTAAGAATGTATTCCAATAGCAAACAGCAAAGTTCAGTGATGTGAAACTACAGTTGCTTTTATATCAGTCTATAGCTAAAGCATTTTATCTTTACAGCTGAAGTTTTAATTAAATTCAGCAAATTAAAAAAAAAATCACTTCACCTACAGAATCTCTTGTTATGCCTGTTGCATAATTGGCACTCAATTGACACTCAGTATTTGGGAATGAGAGAACAGATGGAAATATTTTGTTAGCTGAAACAAGTTATATATAAAGGTATGTAACTGGGTATTCAAACAAGTAAAGACAGAAAAGAAGGCTTTCAGGTGGAACTAAATGCAGAAGAGCAGGAAAATGAGAATACACAGGAAGTGCTTGGGTACAGTACATGATTCCGTGCCCTTGGAATCTCGTGCTCTATGTGTAAGGTAGAATGAGAACTTAAGTGAAGTGACCTCTCATTTTAGAGAGATTTTAACCTAGACTTCATTTTACTTAAATGCTTGGGTAATGGACACAACTTGGAAGTGTTTTGAGTGCAGAGATGACTTGGTGTTAGGAAGTAATTGGATAGTAGTTTGCTAAGCCGGAGAGGTGATGGCACCCGACTCCAATACTCTTGCCTGGAAAATCCCATGGATGGAGGAGCCTGGTAGGCTGCAGTCCATGGGGTTGCTAAGAGTTGGACACAACTGAGTGACTTCACTTTTACTTTTCACTTTCATGCATTGGAGAAGGAAGTGGCAACCCACTCCAGTGTTCTTGCCCGGAGAATCCCAGGGACAGGGGAGCCTGGTAGGCTGCCATCTCTGGGGTCGCACAGAGTTGGACATGACTGAAGTGACTTAGCAGCAGTAGCAGAAAGTGACATGTCAGCCTGCAGAAAGAGGTTGCTGCAAGTGGTACAGCTAAGAGGGAAAACAGGCCATTTGGTGATAGTTAGGACAGAGGATGAGATGGCTGGATGGCATCACTGACTCGATGGATGTGAGTTTGAGTGAACTCCGGGAGTTGGTGATGGACAGGAAGGCCTGGCGTGCTGCGATTCATGGGGTCGCAAAGAGTCAGACACGACTGAGCAACTGAACTGAACTGAACTGGACTGAGGGCTGTGTTTCTCAGATTATTGTTATTTTCATTTTCTGGATTCCTGTAGAGTCTTGCCTTCCAATGTTTACTGGCAACTCTAGAACACTTTTCCTCTTAGCATATCTTAGCTAAGTGTCTCTTAAATCAGTAGCATAATACTTTTACTTTCTTCTTTAGGTATGATATTTAGCTATATAAGCTTTTCAAAATACTGCATTAGTTCAGATCATATATGTATATGTATGTATAGCATTGGCTGATATTGCTGTTCATCCTAGTTATCATTAAAAATTCCAAATATATGTAGGTCATAGATGGCAAAGATAAAAGCATGCATAATTGTGCTTAAGATAAATTATCCTCTCTCATATTTAGGTTCAACAAAGATTTTTAGAACATGAACTATTCTGTAATTACTTTCTTTTACTAGTGATAATTAACTTTTGTAGTGTATAATAAGGTGACATTGTGCTAACATACTACATATATTATCCTGTGTAATAGTTGGGCTTCCCTGGTGGCTAAACAGTAACAAATCTGCCTGCAATGCAGGAGACCCAGGTTCGATCCCTAGGTTGGGAAGATCCCCTGGAAAAGGGAATGACAACCCACTCCATTATTCTTGCCTGGAGAATTCCATGGTCAGAGGAGCCTGGTTGGCTACAGTTCATGGGGTCACAAAGGGTCAGACATTACTGAGTGACTACACTTTCACTTTCATGTAATAATTACAATTCTATAATTTGTATGTTTTCTTACCCATTTCTTAGAATACATTGAGGTTTAGAGACATTAAATATTTTTCATATGTCAGGCAGCTAATAAACAATAGAGGAAGTACCCTAGTTAGTCTGGTTTCAAGTAATGCTATTTTTAAAAAGTCAATTAATATAACTGAATCCTTACAGATATAGCTTTTTGCAGTCTGTAGTATCTCCATTTATTTTTAGATTAGTGAACAGCCTCATTTATCCAGATAGAAAATGGCTAAGCTGAGCTTTAATTTAAGGTTTCCTGCTCCAAATTTCATGACCTGCATGCTGTATGAATTTTCTAATCAAGTTTAGGATTAAGAAGCAAAGTGAAATACAAATAGTCTGGGGCTATAAGCTCCCTGTTAATTACTGACTTCTCTAAAATATTGCCAGTTTCTGTTTTGTTTGAATCATTCATACCCTCAGCTTTGTGAATACGAATCATGGTCTTGGATTGAGTGTTTTCTGGTATGAATTTTATCTGCAAATCTCTATTTTTAGTAAGTTTTATTTCTATTCCTGTCTAGCATTGGAATCTTAAAACTCCATATTCTTCCCCAGGGCTTTATTTTCTGTTGCTTCTAGTCATCCACAAGAAACAGTATGCATGACTGTAGGCATCTTCATGGTAGCTTTTCCTGCCGCTTTCTTCTGTCTATTCTGTACAGCTGCCTAATGAGTCATGTCAGTGTCCACTCCACATTTCCCAGCTGTGTTTCATTTAGTTCCCCAATGTGGTACAGATGCATGAAGAGACACTTAGAAGGTTTGTGTTCAAGAATGCTTAGATTATGGGTGGCTTGGAGGGAAGGAGAGGAGGATGCCAGGAAGAAATTAATGGGTTCCCCACAGAAAGGTGATTTTTAAAAATGCACAATAAAGAATTTCTTATAACTCAAATCACCCGACAATGTACATCATACAGTTTGAGCATACAGTTATCTTAACTTTTGAAACAACTCTTAATTTATTAAAGTGAAAGGGCTTGCTAGCATTCGTTTCAGCTTGCACAGAAGAGGTAAATGCTTGGTTTAAAAATGTTTCATAATACAGAGTTAATTAATGGGTCTTAGGGGCTTAAAATTCTTAGGAATGATTTTTTTTTTTAATGTATAGTACAGGCTTTAAAGCACCACCTGCAAAATGAACAAGTGTTCTGTTGCTTGAAATATACTGATAGGAGTTAAAGTGAAGCTCATAAATTTTTTTGTTCTGTTTCTCTTCTTAACAAACACAGCTTAGGGTTATATAGTGCATTTCTGGGGTGGTCTTGGTCATTGTGCTGTCAGAAAGTGGTTTGCTATGTTGTGCCAGAAACATAGATGTGATATATTATTAGTGGGAAAAAATTCTTCAATGTTCCATCATTATTCTCCTTGCTTTTAGGTACAGATCACTTAGTAAACATTTGTTGAATTAATACTGATTAGAGCATTTATTGGAGAAGGCAATGGCACCCCACTCCAGTACTCTTGCCTGGAAAATCCCATGGATGGAGGAGCCTGGTAGGCTGCAGTCCATGGGGTCGCGAAGAGTCAGACACGACTGAGTAACTTCACTTTCACTTTTCACTTTCATGCATTGGAGAAGGAAATGGCAACCCACACCAGTGTTCTTGCCTGGAGAATCCCAGGGATGAGGAAGCCTGGTGGGCTGCCATCTCTGGGGTCGCACAGAGTCAAACAAGACTGAAGTGACCTAGCAGCAGCAGCAGAGCATTTTTTCTCCAATATGACATACACCAATTCTTACTGCATTACACTCAAAGCAGCCTTTTCATTTATGTTATCTCATTGGCTCCCCTAGGAATTGAAGCATTTACATGTTTTTTTTTTTAATTGGGATAAAATATATATAGCACAGATTTTAGCGTTTTAAGCATTTTTAAGTATATAGTTCAATGACATTAACTATACTCACATTACTGTGCAACCATCACCAGCATCCATTGCCAGAACTTTTTTTTTTTTAACTTAAACAGAAGATCCATAAATACTAAGGAGTAATTCTCCATTGCTCCATCCCACCAGCCCATGGCAATCATCATTCTACTCTCTGTCTCTATGAATCTGACTACTCTATGTACTCCATATAAGTAGAATTTACAATATTTGTCTTTTTGGCTTCATAGGGGTTTAACTTAATGTACTACTACTGTTTTATTCACCCTCCTCCAAAATTACATCTGGACAGAACGAAGACTCAGAAATGAGAGAGTGCAGGCAGAGTCATATAAGTAATTGATGGTAAACCTAGGCCGAGACCAATTTCTTTTCTCCTAGACTTGTGTTCATTGCACTAAAGACTACTAGATTAGTAGATTTACTTATTTTCTCATTCACATAAAGTGATATTCTAAATTTTTAAACCAAAAACGAGAGACAAAACATCACATTCAAATAAAATTCAGCCTAAACCTAGGTTGTGTTTCAATATTTGAAAAAGTCTCTAATCTTGTGATACTGTTTCAAAATTCTTTCTTACAAAATTATAAATCAATAGAATTTGTTAAAAATACCCATAATATATTCTGTGTTTACCTATCTGATTGAATTTGTCTCTTTTCTGGACTACCCAATGAAAATAAGGCAAAGTGGTATATGCATAGAGACAAATGCCCTAAAATGTTTCAAATACATAGTTTATATCCATCCAGCAGCCTCACTGAAATTGGTGCCAGAACACCATTCCAGTGGCTGATTTGATATAACTTATCTATGCATTTACCCTTGGGCTTGTGTGCTAAGTCACTTTAGTCATATCCAACTCTTCTTTTTATACATAATTATATTTATTTTTAATTGATGATTGCTTTACAATATTGGTTTGATTTCTGCATACATCAACATGAATTAACTATAGGTGTACACAGGCCCCCTCCCTCTTGAACCTCCCTCCCAACTCTGTGGTTTTATTCCTAGATTTTTAAGGACTGTTGGCTACCTTATGTAACTATAGCCCACCAGGCTCCTCTGTCTGTGAGATTCTCCACCCAAGAATGCTGGAGTGGGTTGCCATTCCTCCCTCCAGAGGATCTTCCCAACCCAGAGATAGAATCTGGGTTTCCTGTATCTCCTGCATTGCAGGCAGATTCTTTACTGCTGAGCCACCAGGGAAGGATTTACCCTTAGAAAAGGTTAAAAGTGATTATTATTTTTTTAAGAAAATCATTTTATGTTTAGACTAATTTAAGCTGTGTTTGAGTGAATTATTTTTCTTTTGGTTAAGACTGAAGTTCTGCCTAACAACATTTTTGGCTTGACCTTGGCCCACAAAGGATGAGCTCTCTGCCAAGCACTGTGGCATAACAAGTACACATCTGACTCTTAATGAAGCCCTAAACTTCTCTTCCAAGGAGAGGTATAAAGAATTTCTCCAGTGTTTACCTCTAGCCCTAGCACAAGAATCAAAGGCCAGTGCTCATCTAAAAGCCCTCTTTGATTATAAGCTGCCTGCCTATCCAGAATTATCACATTTTTATCCTAGATTTCATTCAGTCCTCTATTTTTTCCATGCATTATAACTATGGGATGTTAGCCTTTGTTTCATAATAAAATTACATAGCTAAAAACTTTAGGAAATACAAAGTTAATAAAATGTAACTTTTTCTTTGCTTTGTTTAGAACCTTTAATATGCTAAGATGTGAATTGTACATTTATGCAAAGGATATATAACAGTATCTCCCAGACTTTCTTGACCAACAAGTTCCATACTAATGGGTTTTGAGGCTGGAATTCTTTCTAAAGTATATTCTCTAGGAAATAAATACTAAAAGCATTTTCCTGGGTCACTTTTTACATTAATTTAAAAAACATTTTAGATAAGGAATTAAGCTCAATAATATGCAATTTGGAAACTTTCAGTTTCTATTATCAAGGACCTCCTAGCTTCAAGGAAAAGAGACTAGTCAAACCTACTGCAATAGACTCTGTGTTGGAAAATGAGGTGCTGTGGGGCCTCGTTGAAGGGACACGAGACAGAGATCAGAGAAGATTCCCCCAAAAGGTGATCCTTAAAGGGTGAACAAAGACTAAAAGAAAAAAGCATGTTGTTCTAGGAAGATAGAGGTTAAGCAGACACAGGATGAACAGGATGATTCTGATGGTTGTATAGGTGCATGGATAAAATTATTCAGAATGTTGTTTAAGGAGAGAGCACTAAGAGAACAGAAACAATCTCCAAATGGAAATAAACCCATGGCAATGAAGCATCCTAATTGGCGAGACAGCAGCAAGTCTATAGAAGTTGGAACGTGAATATGAGCTGGGAAGCGGATTCAACATGGTACAAAAAAAAAAAAAAAGAAAAAAAACTATTAAGAATACTATGACCCTATGAAGCTTTTAGAGGTATTACCAGGTGACTCTCAGGTGGAACCCCAGAGGCAGGTACCGAATGTAGATGTGAGAAGAGCAGCTAAAATGGGCAGATAATTAAAGATGTGTTATGGAATCCTTGTGCGAGATGCTATTCCTGTATCCTCTAGCGTTTTGTACCCCAAGCACTGAACAACTTTGGTGTGTATGTACCTGGACAAGAAAATCAGAGGGCTCTTCTGTAAAGAGAATGGCTAACCTTCTTAAGGACAGCTGAGGTTACTAAAGTGGACATTGGCACTCCAAAATAGTCCTCTACATACAGCCTGACTATTGTGGGACCACCATGATACATACACTCCAAAGAAGTTAGTCCATACCCCTAAGCTGTGCACATAGAGCTCCCAGCAAGCTTCTCAGTTGAGAGAGAGGCCTGATGACTGCTAGATACCCCTGTAATCAACATAATCCTTTCCTCAACCAGGAAAAAGGGAATCACAGTCACTAAGCCTGAAAGGAGAACTGGCTGCTTGGGTAAGAAAAGCCAAGACATTGCTAGGTAGACCAATTGGTATATATTCCCTGGATAGTAGAATTAGACAGGAACATAGTACTTAGAGTTGTGGAAGTAACCAACAAAAGCAAGAAATACAAATTATTGCCTCTGGCTGGTGGGACTGGGCCTTATGTTGATGTGTGTGGGGAGGGATAGGGAAGAAGCTGTTACTTTTCATTACAAATTTTATAAGGTATCATACTGCTACTGCTAAGTCACTTCATTCGTCTTCAACTCTGTGTGACCCCATAGATGGCAGCCCACCAGGCTTCCCCGTCCCTGGGATTCTCCAGGCAAGAACACTGGAGTGGGTTGCCATTTCCTTCTCCAATGCATGAAAATGAAAAGTGAAAGTGAAGTCGTTCAGTCATGTCCGATCCTCAGTGATCCCTTGGACTGCAGCCTTCCAGGCTCCTTCATCCAAAGGATTTTCCAGGCAAGAGTACTGGAGTGGGGTGCCACTGCATACATGCATTAATTGTTAAAAATAAAACAACATTTTTTTAAAAATAATTTTTATTTTTTAGTTTGTTTTGCTTTACAATACTGTATTCGTTTTGCTATACATCGACATGAATCAGCCACGAGTGTATGTGAACTCCCACTCCCGACCCCCACCTCCCCCATCCTGCCCCACACCATCTCTCCGGATTATCCCCGTGCATCAGTCCCAAGCATCCTGCATCCCGCATCGAACCTAGACCGGCGATTCATTTCACTTATGATTTCATACATGTTACACTGCCACTCTGCCAAATCATCCCACCCTCTCCCTGTGCCACAGAGTCCAAAAGGCTGTTCTATACATCTGTGTCTCTTTTGCTGCCTCACGTACAGGGTTATCATTACCATCTTTCTAAATTCCATATATATGTGTAAGTATACTGTATTGGTGTTTTTCTTTCTGGGTTACTTCACTCTGTATAATTGGCTCCAGCTTCATCCACCTCATTAGA
The DNA here is from genome assembly GCA_006408695.1 of Aepyceros melampus. Taxonomy (NCBI): domain Eukaryota; kingdom Metazoa; phylum Chordata; class Mammalia; order Artiodactyla; family Bovidae; genus Aepyceros; species Aepyceros melampus. Next base: position 363,464 of record SJXQ01007003.1, on the reverse strand, counting down.
ACTGATTCAAATGTATTCTTTTTAATGGCTGAGTAATACTCCATTGTGTATATGTACCACAGCTTTCTTATCCTTTATCTGCTGATGGACATCTAGGTTGCTTCCATGTCCTGACTATTATAAATAGTGCTGCGAATAAAACAACTTTTTGTGCGTTTGTATTCTGAACGTTGTACAGAATATACAACATTCAGTGTTAAAAACAAACCCAAAGAATTACTGTATCATTGAATTCTCCACATGGTTCACAGGATATTTAATCATAGTTGCAAGATTTTGAGGGTTTTTGTCTTTGACTTCAAACCACCCTTCTGAAACTTTTCCTGAAACAACCAACTCATGAATCATATTTACTTTGTAATGGTTCAGATTTATAGTCATATAATGTCATATTTAGAATAAGGAAATCTTTCTAAAGAGACTCATCAAAATCATTGTAGAAATTTTTGTGTAATTTGTAGTAATTTGGGGGGAAGAAAATTGGCTACTGGTGAATGTTTAAGCATAATTTAAGCAGCCATAGATGGAAAATACTTTTCCGAAATTATGTTTAGAGATACGCTAATCTAATGAATCTATTTATGTTGAGAATTTATCTTTAAAGAACCATTTCTTCTTTCTCAACCTCTCTTTGTATGTAAATTCATTTTCTCAAACAGTCTGAGTGCAGGTATAATTTGCTTATTTTAAGAAACTGTGGTTTAATATATTTAGATGGCTTACTGGAATTACAGTCCAAGTTTTCTGATTAGTTCACTTCTTTTACTGCACCAGGCATTCATAATTGTAGGGATTTTTTCAAAATCATTCAAAGCCCATAATTTAAAAATATTTGGAGGAAATGTATGTTATGCATTTAGTTATTTTTTTCAGTGATGAAAGAACTCTGGAATTATCTTAGCATTTTAGTGCAGACTGGCAATACCCAAACCTCTTGGTATGACAGTTCTTTAGATTTGTGTTTAATCAGTGAATGGCACACATAAGGCACCTGTTGTGTAATGGAGGAAGAGGTTCATAAACCTTGTTAAAGAACAAGCAGTTAAGAAGATCAGAAACAATATAGATATTTATTGGTAAGGACACTATGCTTATAAGTCAAAGTTTTCTAAAACAAGGAGACATTTGGCTCTGACAGCAAAATGACGGGATTTAGTTTTTTTATGTTCCACACACTTTGCAGTTGAGATCCTGTGAGGTAATCTACATTTCCGTTCTTTTTTCTTTTCTCCTCACTCTATCACTTAGTTCTCTGCCCTCTTTTTACTTTTTGTTGAAGAATGGACTTGGAAAACCTTGTGTTGGTATTTCTTGCTCAGACCTAGTCAATTCTCAATATAGGTTTGATGAATTAATTAAACTATATGTTATTAACATCTCTAAAGCCATATAATAGTTTGAATGCTAAAGAATGTAATGATAATAAAGGAATTTGTTTTTATTATTGTGTTTCCTTTCAAATGAATTAGTCATCCTATTTTTCTTAGATATATGATAATGAGTCCTGTGATTCATCTCTTGAGAGACTAAAGCAATAGATAATACAAGTATCAGATTTTAACAGAAGTCTCCCTTCTGACTTTATAATATGTTTGAAAGACTAGATTTATATGAAAGCCAACTTCTTTTGAGGAAATTCACTTTTATATCAGGTTGGTAATTGGTAATGAGGCCAGTATTCAAACTCACCTGTCATCATAGCTACAATGCACATTTCCTAAACTATGTTCTTTTACCATGATTGCAGCTTGCTTATTATTTGCATTTTATTAATCTTGTGAAAGTTCTCATTATTGATTTTATCTGATTAGGCCTGAATAATCTTTGAATGCGAAGATTTCAAACTTCGTGTTCTCTGAACTTTCTCTAATATATTATTTTTTTTTAATTTTCTTTTTTTAATTGATTTTTATTTTTTAGTTTGTTTTGCTTTACAGTACTGTATTCATTTTTCTATACATTGACATGAATCAGCCACGAGTGTACATGAACTCCCAATCCTGACCCCCACCTCCCCCCTCCCGCCCCACACCATCTCTCTGGATTATCCCCGTGCATCAGTCCCAAGCATCCTGCATCCTGCATCGAACCTAGACTGGCGATTCGTTTCACTTATGTATCATACATGTTACATTGCCACTCTATTAACACTTGTTTGATTTCTCAGATTAATTTTATCTTAATGCATTTTTACCTCTGAAAATATTTAAATATTTTACTGAGTAAATAAATATTCAAAATGCATATGCTTGCTTAATAAACCCATGGAACAATGCTGTATATATGGTGAGTTATCCCTAAAGTGGACTATCTTATAGTATTCCTTATATAATAAAGCTACTTTTGTAATAATCATGAAATGAAGCAGATTATAGTAGAAATAATAACAGGAAAAGAAATATAGGAAATTTTAATGTATTAAATTTGTATATATAATTATGCCAGTAAAAAATTACAAAACAAAAAAGTATGAATGGATTAATACTTCTTAATTTCATTAAAGTATTTTTTAAAAAATAGAGAATAAACACATGATGGAAAACTTTAAGAAAATAAATTCTGCAAGATTCAGAGAATGATTTGTAGTTACATTATTAAAGTAAGCCAAATACTCTTTCTTCAGCTTAACAAATACAGTGTTATCATTGTTTATTTTTAATTTACAGATGGAATAATATCTTGACCTATGGTGGTTATAGTTGTGAACTGTGCCTAAACAGAACTGTTATTTCAAACTGTATTGAATTTACTCTTCTACTCTTAAAATGCATGTGAGAAGCTATGATAGTTGAATTTGTGTGTGTCAGGGCTGACTGGGTAACTTGGATTTTACCAAATTAGCTTGCTCGTAGAATACCATTTTTATTAAAGGTAGCTCAGTAAAGCGTCTGCCTACAATGTGGGAGACCTGGGTTCAATCCTTGGGTCGGGAAGATCCCCTGGAGAAGGAAATGGCAACCCACTCCAGTACTCTTGCCTGGAAAATCCCATGGACCGTGGAGCCTGGTAGGCTACAGTCCATGGGGTCGCAAAGAGTCGGACATGACTGAGCAACTTCACTTCACTTCACAATAAACACTTGCTAATTTGGAACATACATGTATTTCATTAAAATTCAACAATAACAAAAGCAATGTTAGAACATAGAGCAGAGATTTGCAAACTACAGCCTGTAGGCCAAATCGCACATCATCCCAAGTGCACCATTTTTGGGGAGAGTAAGAAGGAGAGCAGAAGGCTAAAATGTCATTTCTGAGCATGAAAATACAAAGTGGGGCTGAAGATTGCTGTGTATGTGAATGTTGCTCTATTAGGCTATATTAAAAAGTGAACACAGGCATGGCATTTCACTTCCCAGTTGCTGTGCATCTTATGTGTTGACTTTCTCAGCAGTAAATGTGGTTCACTTGAGTGTGTGGTTGAGAACGTATATCTCATTTGTCTGAACTTCCGTTTTTTTGTGGAGAAAGTCCAAACTACAGATTTAAATCAAAGCCTTTAAGGAATTATATTTCTTCAAGGAGCTTGACCTTCATATAGGTTTATCTCTTACATGTTCATTAAAAATAGTTTAATAACTGGGAAACTGTCTTTACATAAATATTTGCAAGCAGGGCCTTTGAAATAATTTCTCTCCTTTTGTCTAAAGTTATTCAAATTAAATGCCTTTTAATTAGGTAATTAATTTCCTAGACTCTTTCTTTAAAGTGCATTGTTTTTAGCATCTCATAAAATCTTTCCATACATTAAAAAACATTAGCCTGCCATATTTAGCAGACCAGAAATATAAACTGTAAGAAAGATACCTTTTGTATTATCATTTGCTTTAGCAAATAGATCACCATGTTAGTCTCTGTGAAGATTCGCACCCAAAGGGAATAGTCTTTGCTTCTTCCTGTAGTAATTATTTATAGATATTCCTGAGTTTATACCTCAGCGACTACAATTTTTATAGCATAGGCTACTGACTCTGACATTTCAATCATGCTGGTTCTTTTAGTGTAGTGATTTTTCTCCATTTTGTGTGTATCATGCAAAGTTAAACACATATAAGAAATGCCAGTTTTAGACTATAAAACTGTATAATAGAGATATGACCATATATTTTGTGCACTTTAGGTTTCCAAAGCTTTGAGAAATTAAAACAAATCCTATATCATCAGATGTATAATTTAGGAAAGTAAAGACATGACATTTGGCTTATATGTAATCTCAGACATGGGACCAAGAAGACACTAAGGCAAGCACACTTCAGTACATTGTGCTCTCCTGGAATACGAGTATCATCAGTCAACCAGATTCCAAATGAAATTGTTAAATAAAAATATAGAAATTCTTTGGGATTGGAATGAAAACTGGCCTTTTCCATTCCTGTGAGCACTGCTGACTTTTCCAAATTTGCTGACATATTGAGCACAGCACTTTTATAACATCATCTTTTAGGATTTGAAATAACTTAACTGGAATTCCATCACCTCCACTGAGCTTAACTGGAATTCCATCACCTCCACTAGGTTTGTTTGTAATGACGCTTCTAAGGCCCACTCAACTTCGCATTCAAAGATGTCTGGCTCATGGTGAGAGATCACATAACCATCATGGTTATCTGGGTTATTGATATCTTTTTTGTGTAGTTTTTCTGTGTATTTTTGCCACTCTTCTTAATATCTTCTGCTTCTGTTAGGTCCATAAGTTTCTGTCCTTTATTGTGCCCATTTTTGGATAAATATTCCCTTGGTATCTCTAATTTTCTTAAAGAGATCTCTAGTTTTTCCCATTCTGTTGTTTTTCTCTATTCCTTTGCATTGATCACTGAGGAATGCTTTCTTATCTCTCCTTACTATTCTTTGGAACTCTGCATTCAAATGGGTCTATCTCTCCCTTTCTCCTTTGCTTTTCACTTGTCTTCTTTTCTAAGCTATTTGTAAGGCCTCCTCAAACAACCATTTTTGCCTTTTTGCATTTCTTTTTCTTGGGGATGGTGTTGATCACTGCCTCCTGTACAATGTCATGAACCTCAATCTATAGTTCTTCAGGCACATTGTCTCTCAGATCTAATCCCTTGAATTTATTAGTCACTTCCACTGTATAATCATAAGGGATTGATTTAGGTCATATGTGAATGGTCTAGTGGTTTCCCCTACTTTATTCAGTTTATGTCTGAATTTGGCAAGAAGGAGTTCNACACAGTTTACAGCATTTATTGCCATGTGCCCAATTTGATCCAAGCAAAAAGAATGGACAGCTCATGCTCAAAGAAACCAAATTCCATGGTGGCTTTTGAAGAAGGGTTTTTAATGACAGTTGAGGGAGAGGGTCACAGCTTGTGCTTACTTCTCTGATTGATTTGTGAGGGAGCAGTTCAGTGCTTCTGGAGTCCAGAAACATTCATTCAGAGCAGTAAGCACAATCTGATCTTATACCTGTGACGACCCACATCAGAACTAATAATATTTATGCAAGAAAGTTTTGACATACATTTTATACTACCTTTTTGTCACAGCAGGCAGGTAGCTAGATATGAGCAGAGAAATGGGGGCAGGGACCAGGTGGAAGGAAATCACACATGTTAAAACAGTGGGGTCTATGGGCAGACAAAGAAAAGCAGGAAACCAGATTGACAGGAAGCCACATATTTTGGGTGATAAATGTCCTGGAGACAGACAAAGAAAGTTGGGCAAAGATTGGAATCTCCTGCCTCTGAATGTAAACTTTAGCTCATTATCTTCTTATTATAATAAAATTAGCCTTGCATATACGAAGTACCCATTAGATGCCAACACTGTGACATTTCCTATCTGAGCTAAACGAGAATAAAAACGCTCCTCCCCCCAGGAAGATGGAGCTGAGATGAAAATCCGGGAGTACAACCTTAAACTCCTTCATCCCCAATGAATATTCCAACCCTTCATTTGTATTTGCTTCATAATTGGCTTGCCAAAAAACCCAGGACAGAAACCACTCGCCTGTCTGCTGGCTATAGCTCATTATGTTCTTATTATAATAAAATTAGCCTTGCATATACGAAGTACCCATTAGATGCCAACACTGTGACATTTCCTATCTGAGCTAAACGAGAATAAAAACGCTCCTCCCCCCAGGAAGATGGAGCTGAGATGAAAATCCGGGAGTACAACCTTAAACTCCTTCATCCCCAATGAATATTCCAACCCTTCATTTGTATTTGCTTCATAATTGGCTTGCCAAAAAACCCAGGACAGAAACCACTCGCCTGTCTGCTGGCTTTCCCTCTAAGAGTGTATTCTTGCTTAAACAAATCTTCACTTTACTTCCTGAACCTCCCTGTCTCATCTCTGAATTCTTTCCGCGACAAAGTAAGAACCTTAAATTCACCAGGGACTTGATCACTGTAAATTCATCACTCTTTTAGTAGAATTTGTCATCATCTCAATAGATACTGGAAAGTCATTCAGTGTTGTAGACATATAAAAGTGTCTGTGTTTGTGTATGTGTGTGTATTGAGTAGAAGAGAATTTTATTTAACCTACTTGTGTGTCTCTTCCACAACTGAATGCAAAAAATGGTGCTTAATTTTTAACTTCAGAAGCATTTTAAAAAGCAATGCCCACTCTCACTTGTGGCTGTTGTTCAGGTTCTCAGTTGTGTCCGACTCTTTGTGATCCCCATGGACTGCAGCACACCAGGCTTCCCTGTCCTTCACTGCCTTCCAAAGTTTGCTCAAACTCATGTCCATTGAGTCTGTGATGTCATCCAACCATCTCATCCTTTGTCTCCCTCTTCTTCTGCCCTCAATCCTTCCCAGCATCAGGATCTTTTCCAATGAGTCAGCTCTTCACATCAGGTGGCCAAAGTATTGGCATTTCAGCTTCAGCATCAGTCCTTCCAATGAATATTCAGGGTTGATTTCCTTTAGAATTGACTAGTTTGATCTACTTGCTGTCCACAGGCTTCCCTGTCCTTCACTGCCTTCCAAAGTTTGCTCAAACTCATGTCCATTGAGTCTGTGATGTCATCCAACCATCTCATCCTTTGTCTCCCTCTTCTTCTGCCCTCAATCCTTCCCAGCATCAGGAGCTTTTCCAATGAGTCAGCTCTTCACATCAGGTGGCCAAAGTATTGGCATTTCAGCTTCAGCATCAGTCCTTCCAATGAATATTCAGGGTTGATTTCCTTTAGAATTGACTAGTTTGATCTACTTGCTGTCCGAGGGACTGTTGGTAATCTTCTCCAACACCACAATTCGAAAGCATCAGTTCTTTGACACTTATGATCCAACTCCTACGTCTGACATGACTATTGGAAAAACCATAGCTTTGAATATACAGACCTTTGTTGACCAAGTGATGTCTTTGCTTTTTAATATGTTGTTGAGGTTTGTCATAGCTTTTCTTCCAAGAAGCAAACATCTTCTAATTTCACAGCTTCTGTCACCATCTGCAGTGATTTCAGAGCCCCCCAAAATAGAATCTGTCACCGTTTCTCCTTTTTCCCCATTTGTGCTTTTTCACTCTTCTCTTTCACTTTCATCAAGAAGTTCTTTAGTTCCTCTTTGTTTTCTGCCATTAAGGTGGTATCATCTGTATATCCGAAGTTATTGATATTTCTCCTCGGAATCTTGATTCCAGTTTGAGCTTCATGCAGCCTGGCATTTCACATGGTGTACTCTGCATGTAAGTTACATAAGCAGGGTGACAATATACAGCCTTGATGTACTCCTTTCCCAATTTTGAACCACTTTGTTGTTCTGTGTTTGGTTCCAGCTGTTGCTTCTTGTTCTGCATACAGGTTTTCCACTCTCACTACTCCCACTTAAATATTAATTACTGGAGGTCCTGGTCAATGTAATATGATTTTCTTCTCTGAACTTATGGATTACTGGATTATTTAGATGTGACTTTTATGGCTTTGAATATTTGATAGTTTTGTTCTTTTTTTTTTGGTTTGTTTTAGTTTTGTTAATTTCTGTTATTGAACTTCATAGGGTTGTGGTAAGAGAAGACAGTCTTAGAATATCAAATATTTGGAATTTGTGGAAGCTTTATTTCTGTGCCTTACTACATAGTTAATGTCTCCTTGGTTAAATGTACATTTTATATATGTATATCAGTTCAGTTCAGTTCATTCGCTCAGTCATGTCCGACTCTTGCGACCCCATGAATTGCAGCACACCAGGCCTCCCTGTCCATCACCACCTCCCGGAGTTCATTCAGACTCACGTCCATTGAGTCCGTGATGCCATCCAGCCATCTCATCCTCTGTCATCTCCTTCTCCTCCTGTCCCTAATCCCTCCCAGCATCAGGGTCTTTTCCAATGAATCAACTCTTCACATGAGGTGGCCCAAGTACTGGAGCTTCAGCTTTAGCATCATTCCTTCCAAAGAAATCCCAGGACTGATCTCCTTCAGAATGGACTGGTTGGATCTCCTTGCAGTCCAAGGGACTCTCAAGAGTCTTCTCCAACAACACAGTTCAAAAGCATCAATGTGTATATATATATATGTGTATATATTCAGTGTGGAACTAAAATTTCTGTGTCCTTGATTTATAAAGATGTCTTTGTTGCTGCTGCTGCTAAGTTGCGTCAGTCGTGTCCGACTCTGTGTGTGTCTTTAATTCATCCTAACTCTTGAGTGATAGTCTGAAAAGGCATATGATGAATACAAGGTATTTTTCCTACAGCTATCTATATATACTTATTGTCTGATTTCTGGCATATATTTCTAGGAATGAGAAATCTGTCATCCATCCAAGTAGTGAAGTTTCCTTACAGAAAGTCAGGCTCTTATAGGAAATAATTTTTACTAAAATATATTTTAATTGCTGCTAACAGTAGCAAATTCATAATGTGTAGAGATGTGTGGATTAGGCATTTGGTGGACTTTTTTTTTTTTTTTTTTAATGTGACCACATAATTAGTTCTAGGAAAATTTCAGCTCTCAAATCCTCAAAGACTACCTCTTTGTAGTCTTTCTTTTTTTTTTTTTTTTTTCTGACATTTGGCAGATATATGAGCTCCTCATGTCTCTTAATCTATCTCTCTTTTTCTCTGTTTTAGTTTCTGGGAAATTCCCTTAGTTCCATTTTCTAGCTTATTAATTTTGTGCTTTTAACCTGTAGTTTGAAGGATTTTAAAAAGTTTTCCTAACAACTCTATTTTTGTATTTCCAAATTATTAATTTATCCTTTTTCCTGTCTGCTATTTTATAATCACTTATGATGCTTTTGAACTGTGGTGTTGGAGAAGACTCTTGAGAGTCCCTTGGACTGCAAGGAGATCCAACCAGTCCATTAAAAACGTGACCATTCTGGGTGTTCTTTGGAAGGACTGATGCTAAAGTTGAAACTCCAGTACTTTGGCCACCTCATGCGAAGAGTTGACTCATTGAAAAAGACTCTGATGCTGGGAGAGATTGGGGGCAGGAGGAGAAGGAGATGACAGAGGATGAGATGGCTGGATGGCATCACGCACTCAATGGATGTGAGTCTGAGTGAACTCCGGGAGTTGGTGATGGACAGGGAGGCCTGGTGTGCTGCGATTCATGGGGTCGCAAAGAGTCGAACACGACTGAGTGACTGAACTGAACTGATCACTTTCATAAAAATCTTTCTCTTTATCTCTTTGACATATTTATTTATTTTTAAATAGTTATTTTTTATTTATTGGCTGTGCCACATGATATGTGATATCTTAGTTCCTCGACCAGGTACAAAGCCACACTCCCTCTAAGCACAGAGTCTTAATCACTGGACCACCAGCAGATATTTAAACAATTCTTTTAACATTTTTCTTAAATTATTAACTTAATTTTCTGGGTTCCAATTTTCTCCTGTTGGAAGCAATGAACACTCTTACATTTTACTGTTTATTGTGTGTTTGATTTTACTTCTGCTGGTACATAATGTTTGCTCCATGAAGGTGCTGATTTGTTAACTACCTTTATAAAAATCATTTTTTTAATCAGTCTCAACATTTAGGCAAAACTTAATAAATATTTGTTGCATCAGTAATATGACCTCTATGGTGGATCACATGGTAAAGAACCTACCTGCAACGCAGTAATGCTTGTGCTTTTGTTCTTTTTAAAATCTTTTCTGTAAATTCACCCTAAATGCATTTGTAACTGTCCATGTGACTGCTTTGTGTTTATTTCTTCTCTAGGTTTATAAGGTGCATAACTTGAACATGGTAAACGTTTGGCTTAAAACTAGTCTCTGTGATGCCTCATATTTATGCCGCACACAACTAACTTTTCACCTGTGCTAGGCTGTAGTCTGGTAGTTTATTTCTTTCCCTTTTCATGGGAAGAGGGTACAGATCTGGCTCCCAGGTTTGTATCAGTCTAGCCCATGATTTCATAACCTGTATTTGCCTCTGTATTCATAGGTTACATAACTAGAGTTTCAATTTCTTTCTTTTTCTTGCTTTTACTTTTTCTAAGCTATCCTTTTTCTCCTTCCTGGATATTTACCTATTTACTTGATGAGTTTGTCTCCATATTTTAAACAATAAAAAAATAAGCCATTGCCTGTCATTTCTTCATTTTCAGAATAGAAAATTCTATATGTTTTTTCTTTCTATCTTCAACTAAAAAATGTTTGATTTGTTCACAAAATTCAGAATTATTTATACATCTTCTTATTTCAGCCCCAAAGAGAAAAAAAAATGCTTTTCTAGGTGGTAGCATGGAGCTATAACAAATAAATTCATACTTTTCATGAGAAGACAGCTACTGTAATTGATACTGGGAAAACTGGACTGCTGCATGTAAAAAAAAAAATGAAACTAGAACACTTCCTAACACCTTAGACATGAATAAACTCAAAGTGGATTAAAGACTTAAATGTAAGGCCACAAACTATAAAGCTCTTAGAGGAAGACATGAACACTCTTTGACATAAATCGCAGCAAGATCCTCTTTGACCCATCTCCTAGAGTAATGGAAATACAAATAAAAATAAACAAATAGGACTTCATTAAACTGAAAAGTTTTGCACAGCAAAGGAACCAATAAACAAGAGTAAATGACAGCTTTCAGAATGGGAGAAAATAGTTACAAATGAAACAACTGACAAAGGATTCATCTCTAGAATATATAAGCCGCTCATACAGCTAAACTTCAGGAAAGCAAACAACCCATCAAAAAATGGGCAGAAGACCTAAGCAGACATTTCTCCAAAGAAGATGTACAGATGGCTAATAAACACATGAAAAGATGCTCAACATTGCTCATTATTGGAGAAATACAAATCAAAACTCCAATGAGATACTGCTTCAAAATGGTCAGAATGGCCATCATCAAAAATCTATAAACAATAAATTCTGGAGAGGGTTTGGAGAAATTGGAACCCTCTTCTACTGTTGGTGGGAATGTAAATTGACACAGCCATTATATCTGTATGGAGGACATACTGATCAGGACAAGAGAATGGAGATTCTTTAAAAGCTAGTAATAGAACTAATATATGACCCAAGAATCCCACTACTGGGCATATACCCTGAGAAAACCATAATTGAAAGAGATGCATATACCCTGCAGCGTTATTTACAATAGCTAGGATATAGAAGCAACCTAGCTGTCCACTGACAGATGAATGGATAAAGAAGGACAGATGAATGGATAAAGAATGCATTGTGTGTACAATGCATAATGGGATATCACTCAGCCATAAAAAGAAATACATTTGAGTCAGTTCTAATGAGACAGATGAACATAGAGCCTATTATACAGAGTGAAGTAAGTCAGAAAGACAAAAACAAATCTCATATATTAATGCATGTGTATGGAATCTAGAAAGATGGTACTGATGAACCTATTTGCAGGACAGCAAATGGAGATGCAGACGTAGAGAACAGACTTATGGGCAGTAGGGGGAGGAGACAGTGGGGTGAACTGACAGAGTAGTACTGAAACATAAACATTACCATATATAAAATAGGCAGCCATTGGGAATTTGCCATGTGACTCATTGAGCTCAAACCCAGTGCTCTGTGACAACCTAGAGGGGTGGGGTGGGGTAGGAGGTGGGAGGGAATTTCAAGAGAGAGGGTACATGTATACCTATGGCTGATTCCTGTTGATGTATGGCAGAAACCAACAGAATATTGTAAAGAAGTTATCCTCCAATTAAAAATAAATAAATTTTAAAAAGTAGTGGCTCCTCTTACAGAGTGCATATTTCATAAGAATTTATGCTACAGATTACACTATTGCATCAAATCCTTAAATTTCTAGGAGGTAAGTTAAGGCATTTATGATGGTCTTCTTTTATTTTAAACTTCTTAAGTCTGTATTGCTTCTGGTCTTCTTATCTGTTTAGAGAATAAATGGTACTTAATCACTTGCAACATGATTTATGCAAATACAGGTATTCATAAAAATGCTAAGTTTGGCTTCTAGAGGAGAATGGACTTTCCTACAGGAAGCCCACAGGATAATTACCCTAGACTGTAATCATGGGGTTCTCAGTCCTTGTATCGTAATTTCTTTAGGCAACTAATTGGTGTCTGCCTCCATATTTCTTTTCAACCTCAAATTCAAATCTATCATCCTCTGAAGCTTGCCAAAATATTACATAGTTTCCAAAAAACAATTTTGAATTCTTAATTTTTTTTAGAAAACTTTTAAAACAAATTAGGGAGAAATAACTCTTCTATTCTAAACTCTTCCAAGAACGTATAGTAGTGAGTAGTGAAGTCGCTCAGTCGTGTCCGACTCTTTGCGACCCCATGGACTGTAGCCTACCAGGCTCCTCCCTCCATGGGATTCTCCCGGCTAGAGTACTGGAGTGGGTTGCCATTTCCTTCTCCAGGGGATCTTCCTGACCCAGGGATTGAACCTGGGTCTCCTGCATTCCAGGCAGATGCTTTAACCTCTGAGCCACCAGAGAAGCCCCAGTGAACGTATAGTAATCATAAAATACTCTTATCATCCTCAACTATTTTCTTAAATTATTTCTCTTATTATACTGTGTTCATACCTGTTATGAATTTAAGTATTATCATGTGTGTTAGTCGCTCAGTCATGATCAGCTCTTTTCAACCCCATGGACTGTAGCCCACCAGACTCCACTGTCCATGGGATTCTCCAGGCAAAAATACTAGAGTGGGTTGCCATTTCCTTCTCCAGGGGATCTTCCAGACCCAGGGATTGAACCTGGGTCTCCTGCATTGTGGCCAGATTCCTTACCATCTAAGCCACCAGGAAAGCCCAAGTAATATCATATGTATGTATTTTGTCCTTCTTTCATATTTATAGATGTCTTTGTGGTTGTACCTTACACTATTCATGCATCTGGATAAACAGTAAACATTTGGTTAAGTTATCTGACATTAAGCTGTGTAATGCCAAGTATATGCTTATTGTTGTTCTTCAGTCATTAAGTCATATCTGACTCTTTGCCACCCTAGAAATTGCAGTACACCAGGCTTTCCTGTCCTTCACTATCTCCCAGAGTTTGCTCACTGTCTGTTGAGACAGTGATGCCATCCAAATATCTCATCCTCTGTTGCCAACTTTTCCTCTTGCCCTCAACCTTTCCCAGCATCGGGGTCTTTTCTAGTGCTGCTGCTGCTGCTAAGTCACTTCAGTCGTGTCTGACTCTGTGTGACCTCATAGACGGCAGCCCACCGGGATCCCCTGTCCCTGGGATTCTCCAGGCAAGAACACTGGAGTGGGTTGCCATTTCCTTCTCCAACTTTTCTAGTGAGTTGGCTCTTTATATCAGTTGGCCAAAGTATTAGAGCTTCAGCTTCAGCATCAGTCCTTCCAGTGAATATTCAGGGTTGATTTGCTTTAGGATTGACTGGTTTGTTCTCCTTGCTGCCCAAAGGACTCTTGAGAGTCTTCTCCACTACCACTTTTGAAAAGCATCAGTTGTTGGGCGCTCAGCCTTCTTTATGGTTGTAAACTCTCACAGCCACACATGACTACTGGAAAAACCATAGCTTTGACTATATGGATCTTTGTTGGCAAAGTGATGTCTCTGCTCTTTAATATACTGTCTAGGTTTGTGACCATCTTTCTTCCAAGAAGCAAGGGTCATTCAATATTTTGGCTGTAGTCACAGTCCTCAGTGATTTTGGAGCCCAAGAAAATGCTTAGCTGACTTAAATTGTTGCATCTAATATCAAGATTTGATGTCATTTAACTGTAGCTTTAGCCTAAGCTACCAAAGAGACCTATTATCATCAGATTTTTTATGTTACTGTGAGTAAAAGTACATAGTAAATACTTTCGGAAGAGTATGGTGATTCTGGAAATCTATGTTAAATTAAAAATATCCAACTTTAATAACCATTTATTTTTAAAGTAATATATGTTCACACACATGGAATTCAAACAATGGACAAAATATGAAAAATAATAATAGTATCTCTTTGCTTCTCTGGTCCTACTGGTCTGAAGTAACCAATTCTAAGGATTTGGTAGTACACTCTGGGCGTATTTGAATAGTACCTTTTCTATTCCTGTTTTGAGTCTTAATATTTGCCCCTATTTGACTTTATTGCATGTTAATTTCCGTGTATGCTTTTGCTACTGCCGCACAGTCTTTTTTGGCAGCACAATCTAGCTTCAGGTTTTATATCTTTCCAATTGATATAACAGTTCTTGGCATATTTTGACAGATATGGAATCTATCGTTAGCTAGTCAGAAATGATCATACTGTTGATTTTTTCTTTTTATGTGTAGCATTGCCTAAAATACTAAATGATGAATTATAGTGACTCATACCATGTATTCTCTAATACATTTATTGGAGGCACCCGCTTAGAGGACCTTTCACAAATAGGTAAATTATACTTTGATGCTTTCTCCCTGAATCACGTTTTAGCTTAAATGATTTTTACCAGAGTCCCAATTTTACCAGAGGAGTCTCTACGACTACTGTAAAGAACTACAACTTTTCTCTTTGAGAAATCAATGCCTATTACCTTCAGGTTATACTTAAAAAAAAAAAAAAAAAGGACCTGTTTGCATTAGTTTGAAAATGTCATGATATCTTGTGAATGTATCTTTATAAATGATCATGATAAAAATTCAGTGAAAGCCTGACTTATGTATATGAGAAACTTACAGCTGAGAACCTGAATAAACAACAGGACACGTCAGCATTTCTACTTTATTACCAGAGGAGTCTCTACGACTACTGTAAAGAACTACAACTTTTCTCTTTGAGAAATCAATGCCTATTACCTTCAGGTTATACTTAAAAAAAAAAAAAAAAAGGACCTGTTTGCATTAGTTTGAAAATGTCATGATATCTTGTGAATGTATCTTTATAAATGATCATGATAAAATTCAGTGAAAGCCTGACTTATGTATATGAGAAACTTACAGCTGAGAACCTGAATAAACAACAGGACACGTCAGCATTTCTACTTTAACATGTTTAACAAAGGATTATAGAATTGTCCCACAAGTATAAGCTAAATCATGAAAATTTACATTTTCCTTCTGTAGGACAGTTCCTTCTAACATTATCCCCAGAACAACAGTTCGTTTTCTTGTGCCAGTATTCTATTCCCTGAACTGCAGCTTGGCAGCAGCCAGGTCTCCAATTTCAACCACATGTATTTCAAAAAATCAAAAGATCCTTATTTGGCACTTTAGTCACATATCTTTAAAAGCAGTGTTTGTGCATCAGATTTAAAAATAATTGAAACCAGGGGGTTCAAAAAACCAAACTTTTCTTCCAAGATGTTTCAACTTCAACTGATTCCAAAAACACTGAAAACAAGAGAATGGAAATGCAAATAAAAACTGCATGCAGCCTGCAGCTTCATAAACCAACAGTGCTGGCAGAAACGCATTCTAGATGCGCAGTCTACTCTCAGGTCAGGAAAGGGATCCTTGAAGGGCCTTGATCCAGTCTACACCATAGCCAGCCTGAAAACAGTCCTAGGGCTTTACGGGCATGCAGAGAGTGCGTAGGCCCATGAGATCATTTTCTCTAAGAGTCAACTCCTCCCCAAAGATAAGAACACATGTAGCTGTTTTGAGTTGGTTATACAGTATTTTAAAAATCACATTAAAAACTATAGACATATATATTTCATGGTCACGATTGATTTTCCATTCCTCAAATTTCCTTTTTTTTTTAAAGAGGGATTCTTGCATCATGTGCTTGTCATGACCTTAAGAAAATCTATCGAAGCTCTGCTTATATGTCCTTGTGAACAACATGGTTTGGAGTTCCGTTTTGGTGCTGAACATTTGTCAAGTTGACCTAATCATGTGAAAACAGCACCATATATTTGTGTCAAGACCTGTTCTTTTGTATTGGTTGGCTTTATTTTTTTTTTAATTAATTTTTATTTTTAGTTTGTTTTGCTTTACAATACTGTATTCGTTTTGTTACACATTGACATGAATTAGCCATGAGTGTACATGAACTCCCTAGAAGCTGAAAGGAGCCCAAATACTTTTTAAGAAAAATGACTCCTTATCGTAAAGTGCAGATAAAGGACATATTATTAGCAAATAGGTCCTTGTAGATTTATAGCACATGCTTCCCCTATTGTGTGCAGGAGGGTAGCAGTGATCTCTCTGGTCCAAAGGAGCAATTAGTATTCCCTTTCTGAAGATAAGCAAAGAATGAATTTCACTCTGCCTATAGATAAAATAGGATAATAGAGATGTATAAAAATGGTAAATAGAAAGTGACTCAATTTTTATGTAAATCTGTTTACTTGTAACTCTAATGTTACATACATAAAACTTTTTCCCTATAATTAAAGGGCGTAAAGTGTTGGCTATTTTGATCAGACAAACTTTTATTTTGAACTACAACACTAATTTGATAATTTTGTGGTTCTTTCGACTTTCATTCATTCTTTATTCCAAACATTTTTTATGTTACATAGATTCACATTTATAGAGAACAGCTTAGATTGTCCTCTGACCAGTGGAAAAAACCCTCTCGTTAAATCACCATTTTCTTCTATTCAATCATGTTCAAACACCTTAGCCTGAAAGTAAGATTCTTTACAGTTTTTACAACTGGCCTTCAAATCCCTTTCCAGTTTTAAAGCCCATCATTCCCTCACCTCCCCACTTGCCTATCATTGCATAGCAGAAAATCCTATTTTTCCTAGCAGGTATCCTGCAAAAAGAACAGACTTTCAGAATTCAGAAAACTAAAAGTAAAATGTCAACTTTATCACCTCTTTGTTCTGAAATCTTATAAAAATCATTTAATATTTACAAACTATCTCTCTGATACATGTCCCTGTGATTTTCCAAATGAGAAAATCCAAAGGAAACATTTTGAAAAATAAAATGTGATGTACCACTAGATCTCAAAGAGTACTAATTCCATTTTATTTTCATAGTTCTTTATTAAATGTGGCTCCATGCTTACACGTGTTTATTTGAATCCCAGCTCCACATTTTTCTAGCTGCCAATTTGGATAACTTTGTGATACTTAATCTCTTGTAAAATGGGAATAATAATGATTCCATCAAGTTTTTTGTGTTCATTCTTATGAGAAGTTTAATGAAGAGTTAAAAAAAATGTCTAGAAGAGTTCTCCTGAAAAAGTAATGCCAGATGAGGGTGTGTTGCACAAATAAACAACACATTAAATAACGGCATTAAGTAACTTTCTTTACTTTAGGACTTATTAGCAACGATGCATTGTTGCTTTCCAAGAGAGAATATAATGGACAGAATTTCTCAAAATTATTTCCGAAAGGAAAATTTCCTTTGAAGACTATCTTGGAAAATGCTGTTCTTTACCAATTGTAGTTTAATTTTTCCTTGACAAATCATTCATTTTCCTCACTGCCTAACTTTATTAAAGAATAAGACGCACATTGGCACGACCTCCTTAATTTGCATAGCATTGGAAATAATCTTTAAAAAACTTTAATGAACTTTATTTTTAGAGAAGTTTTAGATTCATTAGCAAAACTGAGCTGAAAATACAGAGTTCATATATACTCCCACTTCCCTACCCATAGAACGTCCCCAACATTTGACGTTCCACACTACAGTGGTACATTTGTTACGATCAGTGAACCTATACAGACACATCATTATCACCCCAAATCTGTACTTTATATTGGGTTTCACTCTTGGTTTTTACATTCTGTGGGTTTTTGACAAATGTATAATGACATATAACCACTGCTTTGACATCATACAGAATAGTTTTATTCCCTTAAAATTCCTCTGTGATCTGCCTATTCTTCCCTCCCTCCCTCCAGACTCTTGCAGCTACCGAAGTTCTTACTGTTTCCATAGTTTTCCCTTTCCAGAACATCATATGGTTGGAATTATACAGGGTGTAACCTTATGAAATTGGCTTCTTTCATATAGTGTAAGCATTTAAATTTCCTCCATTTGTTTTCATGGTTTGATACTTCATTTCTTTTTAGCACTGAGTAATATTTCACTATCTGGATGTCCTACAGTTTACTTGTTCAGTTGCCTATTAAGCGTATCTTGGTTGCTTCCAAATTTTATCAATTATGAATCAGTTCAGTTCAGTTCAGTTGCTCAGTCGTGTCCGACTCTTTGCAACCCCATGAATCGCAGCACGCCAGGCCTCCCTGTCCGTCACCAACTCCTGGAGTTCACCCAGACTCACGTCCATTGAGTCAGTGACGCCATCCAGCCATCTCATCCTCGGTCGTCCACTTCTCCTCCTGCCCTCAATCCCTCCCAGCATCAGTCTTTTCCAATGAGTCAGCTCTTTGCATGAGGTGACCAAAGTACTGGACTTTCAGCTTTAGCATCATTCCTTCCAAAGAAATCCCAGGGTTGATCTCCTTCAGAATGGACTGGTTGGATCTCCTTGCAGTCCAAGAGACTCTCAAGAGTCTTCTCCAAAACCACAGTTCAAAAGCATCAATTCTTCAGTGCTCAGCCTTCTTCACAGTCCAATTCTCACATTCATACATGACCACAAGAAAAACCATAGCCTTGACTAGACAGACCTTAGTCGGCAAAGTAATATCTCTGCTTTTGAATATACTATCTAGGTTGGTCATAACTTTTCTTCCAAGGAGTAAG
>SJXQ01007003.1:240028-344096 GCA_006408695.1 Aepyceros melampus | reverse complement strand
GTATTGCTGAAGTCTGGCTTGGAGAATTTTGAGCATTACTTTACTAGCATGTGAGATGAGTGCAATTGTGCGGTAGTTTGAGCATTCTTTGGCATTGCCTTTCTTTGGAATTGGGATGAAAACTGACCTTTTCCAGTCCTGTGGCCACTGCTGAGTTTTCCAGATTTGCTGGCATATTGAGTGCAGCACTTTCACAGCATCATCTTTCAGGATTTGAAACAGCTCCACTGGAATTCCATCACCTCCACTAGCTTTGTTCGTAGTGATGCTTTCTAAGGCCCACTTGACTTCACATTCCAGGATGTCTGGTTCTAGATGAGTGATCACACCATCATGATTATCTGGGTCATGAAGATTTTTTTGGACAGTTCTTCTATGTATTCTTGCCATCTCTTCTTAATATCTTCTGCTTCTGTTAGGTCCATACCATTTCTGTCCTTTATTGAGCCCATCTTTGCATGAAATGTTCCCTTGGTATCTCTAATTTCTTTGAAGAGATCTCTAGTCTTTTCCATTCTGTTCTTTTCCTCTATTTCTTTGCATTAATCGCTGATGATTATGAATAAGTCTCCTATAAACATAATTTTCAGTTTTTTTTGGGTGAATATCAAGGAGCATGATTTCTGGATTATATGATAAGAGTATACTTAGGTTTATAAGAAACTTCCAGATTGTTTTCCAAAGTGGTTGCACCATTTTGCATTTAAACCGGCAGTGAATGAGAGTTCCTGTTGTTTCATATACTTACCATTATTTGGCATCAATGTTTTGGATTTTGACCATTCTAATAGGTGTGTAGTGGCACATACTTATAAACGGTTAATGCATTCTTTTAATATTGTCATTTTTATCATTGTAGTTTCTCTTTATCCCTGTTAACTTTCATACTCTGAATATTGCTCTATCTGAAATTAATATAGCTGCTTCTGCTTTATCTGAATTAGTGTTCGTGTGGTATAGCTTTCTCCATTCCATTACTTTTAATTTAAAGTGGGTTTCTTCCAGGCAACATACAGTTTGGTCTTTCCTTTTTTTGAGGGAGGGAATCCTCTTTGACAATCTCTTTTTTTAAGTTGGTGTTTTAGGTTGTTTATGTTTAACATATTTATTGATATAATTGGATTAATATCTGTCCTATTTGTTATTGTTTTCTCTGTGTTGCCTCTGTTCTTTGCTCCAGTTTCTATCCTTTACAACTTTTCTGACTTTTATGGTTTTAAATGAGCATTTTATATGATTATAATTTCTCTCCTTAGCATACCAGTTTTACTTTCTTTCTTTAATTTTATATATTTTTACTTTTTTAGTGATTGTTCAAGAATTTGGGATGTATACTTACAACTAATCCAAGTCCATTTTCAAATAATGCTGCACTGTTTCTTGGGTAGTGCAAAAACTTTATAGTGACAATAGTTACTAGCTTTTCCCTCCTGTTTCTTGTATCATTACTATCATTTATTTCACTTATGCATAAGCATTCATATGCATATTCATACATAAGCATACATAATTGTTTCAATTATAATTTTGAAGAAACTGTTGCTTGTTAGATTAATTAAGAATAAGAAAAGTAAAAGTTTTTGCTTTCCTTATATCCTCTTCCTGCTCTTTTTTTCTTTATGTAGATCTTGCTGAAGAACTTCATTTAACATTTCTTCTAAAACAGGTTTACTAACAACAAGTTCCCTCAATTTTTGTTTGTCTGAGAAAGTCTCCTTCACTTTTGAAGGACAGCTTTAGAGGGCACACAGTTCTAGGTTGAGGTTTTTTTAGCCTCTCTTAACACTTAAAATATTTCAGTTTACTTACTTTGCTTGCATAGTTTCTGAGAAATCAGATGTAATTTACCTTTGCTTCTCTATAGCTAAGAATTTATTTCCTCTTTGGCTCCTTTCAGGATTTTTTTCTTTGTCTTTGAATATGTATAGTTATGTCAGGCGAGTGTATTCTCAGTTCTGTCTCATCACAACAGAGATATGAAGTGACAGACATTAAAGCCCTCAGTGCGTCACAGCTCTTGGGTCATGGACAGACCGTGTTATAGCTCTCAGGTCTCAAACAGACCATGCTGTAGGTCTTAGACAGATCAGTGTTACAACTCCGTGTTACAGCTCTATTTTATTTAGAAAATAGCAGGAAAATCCATCCTCGAGGCGTGAGGGCATGCCAACCCAAAGACGTGAAGAGAAGAGAGTGGAGGAGCACACAAGCATGCATGGGGGGAAAGAGAGACAGAGAGAGAGAGACCTGGCCCTTTGGCTCCTCTTTTTGTATGCTTTTTCCTCCCCGCTGGGCCTGCCGTATGTAAATTGGGCTAGTCAGGAGTGCTGTTTGTTCTACCTGAGGTCCTCCTCTGGTCCTCAGACTTTCCTTTGACCTTCCTTTGTTCTATTTTTGTGGGCTTTTCCCTTCCTTGTCTTTTAGCCGTGGCCATTTTGGACTCCTTTTTCCTATTCTAACTACCTAAGAGTTTGAATATGATATGCCTAGGACTAATTTTTTTTGTTGTTTTGTTTTTGTATTGTCCTGCTTGGTGCACCGAGTTTCCTTCAAAAGAGGTGTGGTATCTGACATTAATTTGGGGGTAATTCTCAATCATTATTTCTTTGACTATTTCTTTCCTTTCTTCTCCTGATATTAACATAAATTGTATGTTATATGTCTTGCCATTGTCCCACAATTCATGTGTATTCTGTACATTTTATTTAGTTTTTTTTTTCTAATTAAAAAATAGTTTGGGATGTTTTTATCATCATATCCTTATGCTCACAGATCCTTTTTTCAGCCATGTCCAGTCTACTCATGTGCCCATCAAAGGCATTCTCATTTCTCATACACATGTTTATATCTAGGATTTCCTTTTTGTTCTTTCTTGGTGTTAGGTTGGTTTATTTTCTTTTTTTTTTCTTTTAAATTTTTATTTTTACTTTACAATACTGTATTGTTTTTGCCATACATTGACATGAATCAGCCACGGGTGTACATGAGTTCCCAATCCTGAACCCCTCTCCTACCTCCCACCCTATATCATCTCTCTGGATCATCCCCGTGCACCAGCCCCAATCCTCCTGTATCTTGTATCGAACATAGACTGGTGATTCGTTTCTTACATGATAGTATACATGTTTCAATGCCATTCTCCCAAATCATCCCACCCTCTCCCTCTCCCACAGAGTCCAAAAGTCTGCTCTATACATCTGTGTCTCTTTTGCTGTCTTGCATACAGGGTTACCATTACCATCTTTTTAAATACCATATACATGTGTTAGTATACTGTATTGGTGTTTTTCTTTCTGGCTTGCTTCACTCTGTATAATCGACTCCAGTTTCATCCACCTCATTAGAACTGATTCAAATGTATTCTTTTTAATGGTGAGTAATAATCCATTGTGTATATGTACCACAGCTTTCTTATCCATTCATCTGCTGATGGACATCTAGGTTGGTTCCATGTCCTGGCTATTATAAACAGTGCTGCGATGAACATTGGGGTACACATGTCTCTTTCAATTCTGGTTTCCTTGGTGTGTATGCCCAGCAGTGGGATTGCTGGGTCATAAGGCAGTTCTATTTCCAGTTTTTTAAGGAATCTCCACACTGTTCTCCATAGTGGCTGTACTAGTTTGCATTCCCACCAACAGTGTAAGAGGGTTCCCTTTTCTCCACACCCTCTCCAGCATTTATTGCTTGTTGACTTTTGGATCGCAGCCATTCTGACTGGTGTGAAATGGTACCTCATTGTGGTTTTGATTTGCATTTCTCTGATAATGAGTGATGTTGAGCATCTTTTCATGTGTTTGTTAGCCATTCGTATGTCTTCTTTGGAGAAATGTCTATTTAGTTCTTTGGCCCATTTTTTGATTGGGTCATTTATTTTCCTGGAATTGAGCTGCATGAGTTGGTTGTATATTTTTGAGATTAGTTGTTTGTCAGTTGCTTCATTTGCTATTATTTTCTCCCATTCAGAAGGCTGTCTTTTCACCTTGCTTATAGTTTCCTATTTTCTCTCCCTTATTTCTTTTCTCAAGGTAAAAAAGATTTGGAACAACAGACTAATTGCGGCTTAGGTAGGGTTTCTCAAGTCCTGTCTCATTGTAGTAAGGCTTTGAAACAAATGGTTACAGCTCAGTTACAGCTCAAGCAGACAGATCTTTTATTGAACAGACAGAGCATAGTACACTCCTGAAAGCTGGGAGCAGACTGGCCTTGAATGTGTGGCCACTTTTCCTCTTGACTTTCCCTTTTCCCTGTCTCCTTCTCTTGGTTCTGCCCTGTGCAAAATGCAGATGGGGGTATGCTCAAGGCCAATCTGGAAGGAGGTGTATCTGGGCATATGCAAAATAAGGCTTTCACATATTCACCTGGGTGGGCATGGACTGAGAATTGTGATTGACATAGGCTCTACTGCATGTCTTTCCTGTAACTCAGTCTGTTATAATCAGGTATATGTATGTATAAAATATTTATGAACCCTTAATGGGCTCCTAGCTGCCTAGGGTTATTTGAAGTCATAGCTGTGCATTAAGGGCACATGTGTCGGAGTCAAAGAAATGGACTGTGTTTGTTCTGTATCCACTGTGTGCCTAGGGGGCATGTGCAGGAGTTGGAAAAGTCTCTGTGGTTATTTTTGTAGCATAGCTGTGTGCTCACTCACCTGGGTGTGTCTGGGGCGGGGTTTAAAGATCAGCTTGCATCCTTTTCAGCTAGGCCACCTCTCATTACTCATGCCTAACTTCTTACCTAACTCTCTGCTTATATTATCTGCCTTGTCTACTCTTGCAGTTAGTCTACTGTTCTCATTAAAAACATTACCATATTAATCATAGTTTCAAGGCAGTACTTCTGTTCTGTGATTCTGATGTTTACTCACTTTCTTTATGCTTTTTTGCCTTTTAGTATGCTTTGTAATTTTCTGTTGACATGTGAACATGATATGCTAGGTTAAAGGGACTATGGTAATAGATCTTCAGTTATGTGGTAGTAAGGGGGTGACTGAATCAGCTATAGAACCAAGATTAAGTCTCAGTCTTTTGTTGAGCTGGTATCCCTGGGCTGTGAATTTCACCAGTGCCTCTCAGTTGATTATTGCCCCTGTAGGTAGAACAAAATAGCTAGAGTAGTCTGGAGTTGGGTATTTCCCTTTCCCTGGGTTGGGTAGATTTTGTAAAACCCATTGGCTTATTTATTGATAAAATAGTTTCTCTTAAGGTCAGGCCATGTTAAGAAGAGCAAAATGCTATTGTATATTTCAAAATGGTTAATATCCCCCTCCTCCTGCTACAGGAATAAGGGAATTTTTCTCTGATAGTCACTGAAAACCTAGTAGAGTTTCCTAGAGGTAAAACTCGCAAGTGTGTGAGTTCTATCACTATGTCACCTTAGAGTTTTTAACTTGCAGAACTGTCTACACTGAATCTCAGCTATTTTTCAGTTACAAGTTAGATTTTCATACCCTGGATTGGTTCCCATGGAGGTTTCTGCTAGTAGCTTTCTGCTTTGCTAAGTTCTGGTTCTCACTATCTACTCGTCTGTCCAATTTTTGAAGCAGCCTTTGAGCTTGCAACCTCACTTCTCTGATATGTCTAAGAAGAGGTTTTTTTTTTTTAATTTTTTCACTTTTTTATTTTTTTGTTAACATGGAGTGGTGACTTCTAACCTCTTTAAATTAACAGACTGTAAACCTGAAGTATCAATAGCCTTTCTTCATTAAAAAAAAATTAAGTTACAATGGCCTACATAAATGAACAAGATATAATTACTGAAATAGAAGTAATACCTAATACCATTAGTTATATTTCTAGATAAGAGGGTTTTTATTTTTAAACTGTATATAGTATTTGAGATTGGGCTAATTTTCCAGTATAATATTTTATGATTTATAAAATTACTTTTTGACATCTTTCATTCCTCCTTTTTTGTTGCATGCAGGTGTTTTATCTTCATTATTTCTCTGTAGCTTAGTTTCTTTTGAAAGATAATTGTAATATTATTCTAATTTTGGTGTGATGAATTATACATTTTAATTTAAATAAACAAAATGGATTAATCAATTTTTATTTTATTTTTTGAAAATTTCATTGAAAGATTTTACTATAGGAAAGTCCAGCCAATTGTGAAACAATATAACGTGTTATCTTATAATACATTAATCTCATTGCTGTATGTTTGTACTGATTAACTACAATTGATACAACTCTTTTAAGTATAATTTTGTAAAGTACATTTTTAAATAGCTATTTCCTATAATTGATGATTTTAGCATTTCTTTTTTTCTTATCTTTTGAAGCATTCATAGTTATTCTTTGCTTAAACCATTAAATAATCTGGCTGCGACAACATTAGGACAATCTGTAATATGTACACATAATTTTTCTTCCTGGTATGTTTATATGTTTTTGAAACACAATGAATTTATGAAATTTACTCAATTTTTTTAGCAAATATTGTGGTCAATAAAGAAGACTCTCAAAAATTTTTATGTCATAGATGTTTATATTGTGGTCTTTTATCTTTTGATTTATCCATTAATGGAACTTAGTTCCATTTTTCTTTAAGAATACACTGAACTTGAAACTGCATCTTCAGTGCAAAATATGTGAATAGACGCATTCTAAATCTAAACTGGAAAGGATACATACTTTATCAGTCTGAAATTTGTACAGCATCAAATAGCCAATGTAAGCCTCATGAAAAAAAAGTATTGTTATTTCATTTTTCTTATTTTATTCTTATTTCTTATTTTATTGTATATCTCATAAATCTTGGACAGATATTTCCATGTAACTATATGTATGCTGTGTTTTCAGTTGCTCATTCATGTCTGACTCTTTGCGACTCTAAACTGTAGCCAGCCAGGTTCTTCAGTTCATGGAGTTCCCCAGGCAAGAACAGTGAAGTTGGTTACCAGTTCCTCTTCCAGGGGATCTTGCCTGACCCAGGGATTGAGGCCACATCTCCTGCATTGGCAGGCAGATTCTTTGGTATCACCTGGGTAGACAAAAGGGTTTTGATCCTTCTTTTTTACCACATTTTTATGTTCATTCATGACCTCTATTTAATAAGTGATAAACACATAATTTTTTAAGAGAAAATACAGTATTGAAAATGTATAAAAACATACAAAACCATAGTTACAAACATACACAGTTACAACGTAAACATAGTTAAAATAGCATTTTGCAAAGTAAGATCAACATACAAGTGGTGGAATGTGAAGAAGCAGGCATATAAGCAATCTTCTTTTTTACTTTTAATTACTACTTACTTACTGTATGCCATTAGAAAAATGTTAATACATCCAAATCTTAATTTCATGAGAAATAGAAGGATATGTTAAAAAGTTATGTCTTACAAAAGAAAAATGCTAAGTAAGTGATAGTATAAACTGAAGGTACAACAAAACCATGTAGATGTCAAGCATGAAAGTCTGAGAAATAGTGAGTTAGGAGTCAATAGCAGCATACAATAACATTTCCTTTTGTAATACAATCATTTTCAGTAGCCTGACTTCCTAGTGTATTTAGTTATAATTCACAAAAATTAGCTTGATATGTATTAGCTAAGATCGGGGCTTCCCAGGTGGCTCAGTGGGTAAGAAATCTGCCTGTAGGAGAAGCTGGTTCGATCCCTGGTCTGAAAGATCCCCTGGAGAAGGAAATGGCAACCTTCTCCAGTATTCTTGCCTGGGAAATCCCATGGACAGAGGAGCCTGGCAGGCTATGGTCCATGGGGGTTGCAAAGAGTGGGATATGGCCAAGTGTCTGAGTACATACGCTCAAATTATTAGTGTTTGAAGAGGAAGTAATAGAAAAGGTACTTGATGTAAACTTAAAATTTGTACTTTGTAAATCCCTGAACCTTTGGCATGTAATCTATTCCTTTTTTCCACTACATGAGGTGACTTGAGCACCTGCTTGATTTCCCAGATGGCGCTGGAATCTCTTCTTCAGATCTGCTTGGTTCTATTTATTCCTTCATCATATATTATTTGGTTAATACACTTATAAAAAGAAATTCAAAGTCTATGAGATAGTTATTTTTCTTTTTAATGACAAATATATGAAGTGACTTGCCTCTTAACCTCAGGGAAGTTTCCATTTCATAAATCATAGCTATTTAAAGATGAAAGTGATCTTAAGGATAATCTTTGACTGGTTTCCTCTATGATCGACTTTTAAAACTAAGAATTATTTTTTGCCACTTAGTAAAATATAACAGTACACTTGTCTCTCATGTGTGACTACACATATATTATCTGCAGGTTAAGAGGGAGAAGAAAGGGAAAAGGGGGAATGAGAAAATCTCTTTTGAGGGGAAGCTGTCTTAGTATAACATCATGCACATATGGAACTTTTTTTGTCAGAAAGATGTAGACTTCTGTATGTGGTTGGAAAAAGAGAAGCTTTTTGACTTGCAATAGAAAGAATAGGGTTATTTGTGGATATAGAAAGCCAGATAAAAAGAACATATTTCAAGCTGAAAGAAGAGGTGAGGTTATACAGTACTACATATTAGATTGTTAATGATCTTGCCTTATGATATAAAATCTTACTTTTTATTTCTGGTTTTGAGTTGATGGTAGTAAGGAGAAGAGGCAGAACTTCATCCAGAAAGATGATATGGTGTGTACAAGGGACAGTACTTCTAGGATGTGAAAAGAAGAACATAATTTAAGGATTGAATTGAATAAATATTTGCTTGTGGCAGTATGATAGACTAGAAACTCTGGCTTCATCAGTACATGAACCAAGAACTTCCAGATGTTCAAGCTGGATTTAGAAAAGGCAGAGGAACCAGAGTTCAAATTGCCAACATCCACTGGATCATAGAAAAAGCAAGGGAATTGTCAAAAAAACATCTGCTTCATTGACCATGCCAAAGCCTTTGGCTGTGTGGATCACAACAAATTCTTAAAGAGATGAGAATACCAGACCATCTTACTTGTCTCCTGAGAAACCTGTATGCAGGTCAAGAAGCAATATTTAGAAGTAGACATGGAGCAATGATCTGGTTCAAAATTGAAAAAGGAGTATGTCAAGTGTGTGTATAATCACCCTGCTTATTTAAATTATATGTAGAGTACATCATGCAAAATTCCAGGCTGGTTGACTCACAAGATAGAATCAAGATTGACAGAAGAAATATCAATAATATCAGATATCCAGATGATACCACTTTAATGGCAGAAAAGGAAGAAGAACTAAAGAGCCTCTTGATGATGGTGATGGAGGAGAGTGAAAAAACTGGCTTAAAACTCAGTATTCAAAAAATGAAAATCATGGAATCTGGCCCTATTGCTTCATGACAAATAGATGGGAAAACAATGGAAACAGTGACAGATTTTATTCCTTGGGCTCTAAATCACTATGGACAGTGACTACAACCACAAAATTAAAAGAAGCTGTTCCTTTGGAAGAAAAGCTATGACAAACCTAGACAGTGGATTAAGAAATAGAGACATTACTTTGCCAACAAATGTATATATAGTCAAAGCTAAGGTTTTTCCGTAGTTGTGTATGGATGTGAGTGTTTACAACCATAAAGAAGGCTGAGCGCTGAAGGACTGATTTGACTTGTGGTGCTGGAGAAGACTCTTGAGAGTCCCTTAGACAATAGGGAGATCCAACCTATCAATCCTAAAGGAAATTAACCCTGAATATTTATTGGAAAATGTGATGCTGAAGCTGAAACTCCAGTACTTTGGGCACCTGATGCGAAGAGCCGACCAAGTGGAAAAGACCCTGATGCAGGGAAAGGTTGAGGGCAAGAGGAGAAGTCAGGGGTGGGCAACAGAGGACAAGAGGGTTGCATGGCATCGCTGTCTCAATGGACATAAGTTGGGCAGGGAAACCTGGCATGCTGAAATTTATGGGCTTACAAATAATCTGACATAATTTACCAACTGAACAATAACAATGATCCTTTTTAATGTTTTGCTGAGTTTAATTTGTCAATATTTTGTTAAGGATTTTTACATCTATATTTATTGGAGGTATTGCTTGAAGTTTTCCTTTTTTTTTTCTTGATATTGTCTCTGTCTGGTTTTGTTATTAGGCCTTCTAGAATGAACTTGAAACTATTCCCTCTTATTCAAGAGTTTGTGAAGCATAGGTATTAACTCTCCCTTAAATGTTTGGTAGAATTCCTCTGTGAAACTGTCTATGCCTGACTGGACTTTTGTTTGGGGAGGGGGGGTGATTTTTAAAATTTTAAATTATTTAATTAACTGATTTAATTTTAATGTTAGTCATTGGTCCTTTCAGATTTTCTATTTCTTCCCAGTTCCCTCTGGGAAGATTTTATTTTTCTATGAATTTATCCATTTCTTCTAGATTGTCAAATGTGTTCAAATATAATTTCATAGTATTATAATTGTTTGTATTTCTGTGATATCTGTGGTAACCTCTCCTCTCATTTTTCAGTTTAATCTTTTCAAAAAATATAAAACCAGCTCTTGGCTTCATTGATCTTTTCTATTTATTTGTTTTTTGTTATTTATTTCTGCTCTGATCTTTATTATTTCCTTTGTCTGCTGACTTTGGCTTTGCTTATTCTTCTTTTTCTAATTCCTTTATATGGCAGGAATATGAGTTTTTCTTATTTCTTACAGGTGATTTTTATTACTATAAATTTCCATTTTAGACCTCTTAGAACAGCTTTTGCTGTGTCCCATAGATTTTGGAATGTTTTGTTTTTATTTTCATTCATTTTGAATTATTTCCTTATTTTCTCGTTATGTTTTAATTTACCTATTTTTTGCACTTGTTTGCATTTTTTCCATTTTTCATCCTGTAATTGATTTCTGATTTTGTACTATTGTGGCTGGAAAACATACTAGATATAATTTCATTCTTCTTAAATTTGTGAAAATTTTTTGTGGTTTACCATGTGATTTGTGCTGGAGAGTTTTCCACGAGCACTTGAAATAAATTTGTATTCTGGCATTTTGGGATGGAATGTCTTGTAGATATCTAAGTCCAGCATCTAATCCCACTGTTTGCCTATTGATTTTCTATGTGGATATTCTATCCATTGATGTAAATGGTGTGTTAAAGTCCCATAAAGTTTTTTTTTTTTTAATTACTGTCAGTTTTAATCTCTCCCTTGATATCTGTTAATATTTCTTTGTGTATTTGAATGCTCCTATATTAGATCCATATATGTTTGCGAATAGCATATCCTTTTGAATTGACCCAGTTATCATTATATAATTTCCTTTTTGTGTTTTATTGCTTTATTTCAAAGTCTACTTTGTTAGTTATGAGTATTGCTACCCCAGTTTCTTTTTGTTTCAATGTGCATGGAGTATCTTTTCTATCCCCTTATTTTCAGTATGCATGTGTCTTTAGCTTTGATGTGCATCTTACAGGTAGCACATCAGATGGGTCTTGTTTGTTTGCTTTTAATTTAATCAGCCATTCTACTTATATTGAATGGAACATTTAGCCCATTGACTCTTAAAGTGATTATTGACAGATGTACACTTATTACCATTTTATTATTGTGAACTGGTTGTTTTGTAGTTTTTTCTTTATTATTTTATTCTTTTAATCTCTTCCCTTGTGATTTGATGATTTTCTTTTGCATTATGTTTTTGTTCCCTTCTGATTTTTGTATATCTATTATAGGTTTTAAATTTGTGGTTACCGTGAAATTCATATATATTGATCTATATCTACTTACTTTAAGCTTATAGTAATTAAAGTTCAAACACATTCCAAGAGATCTATACTTTTATTACTCCCTAAATGTTTTGTTTTTGCTGCACATTTAAAAATTGTTATTTATTTATTTATTTTTGACCACACTGGGTCTTCGCTGTGGTGCACAAGCTTGGTAGTTGCGGTGCATAAACTCAGTAGTTGTCATGCATGTTCTTAATTGCTCTGAGTTACGTGGGATCTTCCTGGACCAGGAATTCGAACCTGTGTTTGCTGCCTTGGCACGTGGATTCTTAACCACTGGACCACCACGGAAGTCCTGTTTTGTGATTTTAATTTTGTACTTTGCATCCTCGTGTCTAACCCTTAATTGTTTATTGTTGTGATAGTTGATTTTACACTTGTCTTTTAACCTTAATATCAGCTTATTTAAGTGATTGATCCATTGTCTTTACTATATATTTGCTTTTACCAGTGGGATCTTTCCCTTCCTACATCTTTTAATTTTTTGTTATAGCTGTTTATTTTTCAGTTAAAGACACACTTAATGTTTCTACTAAAGTCAGTTTAGTAGTGATACACTTTTTAAGTTTGTGCTTGTCTGGGAAACTCTATATCTTTCCTTTAGTTCTGAGTGATAATCTTGAGGGTAAAGTATCCTAGGTTATAGATTTCTTTTTCTTTCAGTATTTTAAATATATCTCGCCACTCCTTTCTGGCCTGCAAATTTTCTGCTGAAAAATCTGCTGATGGCCTTATAGTGGTTTCCTTGTCTCTTATTTTTTTCTTCTTTCTGCCTTTAAAATTCTCTCTTTATCTGTAAGTGTTCTTACTTGTACCTTTTGATTACCTTTATCCAATTGTTCCTCCTCCTAACTTCCCACGTTTAGTAACTAGAGATTTGACCTACTTCCCTTAATTTTTATATCACCAAAGATTCCGCATATTACCTTACTGTTTTTAAATTGCATTTTCCTGGATTCTTTTTCTTTTTTTATTTCCTATGGCAATTTGATAAATATTTCTTCAAGTACCATTAATGAAAAGGTAGACGGCTCATAACTTTCTGATGTTTAATATATGGATTTTTAAAATTCTATCTTCCAATTGATTATCAAATTGTTGGGTACAGAATTTATCATTTGAATCTTTAAGAAATTAAACTGTTTCCTGATTGTTGTTTAGCATCCAGTGTTGCTAATCAGATAATTAATGCTCATGCAATATAATAATAGTTTTGAGTTATTTAACTAATATATTTCTACTTGGAGAATACCTTGCCATTCTTTGGTAATCAGTGGCATCCATTTCAATGGGAGGGCAATTCAATCCAGAAAATAGTGATCTTTGCTCAGTTTGGGGGTCTCAAATTACACTTTTTCAATCCATGATAAAATTATCTTGAAAGCCTAAACTTGCTGAAAAGAAAAAAAAATTACTTCCTAAATTCCAGAAGTTTTTATTTACATAATCAGAACAAGATTTACATATATTAGAGCTTAAAGTCTAAACTATAATGAAAAATAGTGCGCACAGTGTTAAAGAATCTGCCTGCTAATTCAGGAGACGTGGGCTTGAGCCCTGGGTTGTGAAGATACCCTGGAGTAGGAAATGGCAACCCACTTCAGTATTCTTGCCTGGAAAATTCCATTGACAGAGGAGTCTGGCAGGCCACTGTCCATGGGTCAAAAAGAATCGACCATGATTGAGCACACATGCATATAGTAAAATAAGAAATTTTAGAGTTACAGTCTCATCATTTAGAAATATAGATATATTTTTGTTTTAGAAGCTTAGACAAGAGCAAAAGTCAAATGAAAGAGAGAGAAGGAGAAAGGAGGAGAGAAATAGTCTTGATAGCATCTTTGTGCATTGAATTTTTGCATATTGAAATTTCTCGCTATTTTTTCCAACACAGCATGGAAACAGTAGAATAGCTTCAGTAGCAAAAGTGTGTGGATGGAAGAACGTGAAATATCACTCCAAGTTGTCTGGGGCTCCCATGTCATAAAGAAATTTTGACACACTTTGGAAGACTGGTAAAGAAGTGTCAAGACAAACTAATTGTTTTGAAAAAGTCTGGAGTAATAGTAGGTAGACTGCAGAGAATGAGAGTGTAACCGAGGCTGTGGAATTTGAGTAGGAGTTCCAGTATAGGGCTCTTGAAGCCTGACAAATCAGACTGACTTCACAGACACCAGCACAGGAAGGCTCACGGCCTGGGGGAAGAAACAGCTCAGTAGAGACCAGAGTATCCACAGGATAGCATATAGAACAGAGACCTTCCCCACTTCTACAACAGAATGTGCAGCAGCTCAGCTGCTAATTAGAGAGCACTCCACTCAAACTGCCTTAAAATAATAAAGACATTCATTGACACCCACTACTTAAGGGCTGCAGGTAGAGTGGTTTCAAGGGGTTTTCTTGTCTCTTTCACCGAGCATGCTGCTGCTGGTTGTGCTCTGTGTGCTGACTTCATCCGCATGGTGGCTAGCTGGGTGGCTATAGACACTGGGCTTCCTATCCGTGTAGGCTTTTGACCAGGGAAACGGAGTGACCGTTGTTTTATGTGTCTCTCCTGAGGGCAAGGCTGCTTTTCATAAGATATCTCTGGAGAATTTCCCCCTGAATTTTATGTGTCTGAAGTTTTACACACTCCTCTCTGAAGCTATCACTGAGCTAACTGGATTTCCATAAGTTGAAGGGGGCATGGTATAGACTTTCTCATGTTTTCATGGACTAGTACACCCAGAGTTTCTTCACAGTAGGAAAGGGTTATTGAAGTGAGACCCACAGTAATTCCGGTCATCTTCAGATAATACATGAGGTAGAAAATGGGTGAGTGGAAAAAACTCTTGGGAACTGAGAAAGAGCCTGACAGGATATTTGTAACTAAAGTTACTTAATGTTCCCCACAAAGTGACTCATTTAAAGCAGTTTGACATTTAAGTGCATGCGTATGTCTTCATATTTTCAAGTCCTCCATCCAGTCTTCACCAATGAGGATCCAAAGTTCCTCTTTTTTTTGTTTTTTTTTGTTTTTTTTTGTTTTTTTCCCCTTACATTTGATTTGTACTATGCTAATTTTGACCTGGTTACTCTAGTTTTATTTTTGTTCCTTTGTATGTTGTATATTTTCTTTTTCCATTAACACTGTAAAATTTCACAAGGCTCTATCTAGGTCTAGATATTTTATTAATTTAGACATATGTTACTTTCTGAGTGTGCTTTTTTAATACTACATTTCATGTTTTTCTATGAATTTTTATAATTTCTAATTCTTTTTTATGTTGTTACGTATTGAACCTTTTCAATACCTTTTCAATCCTGGTATTGAACCAGGATTCCTTGGTAGCTCAGCTGGTAAATAATCTGCCTGCATTGGAGACCCTGCAATTCCTGGGTCAGAAAGATCCCTTGAGAAGGGGTAGGCTACCCACTCCAGTATTCTTGGGCTTCCCTGGTGGCTCAGTTGCTAAAGAATCTGCCTGCAATGTGGGAAACCTGGGTTTGATCTCTCGATTGGGAAGATCCCTTGGAAAAAGGAATGGCTACCCACTCTTATATTCTGGCCTGGAGAATCCATGGACTGTATAGTCCATGGGTTTGCAAAGACTCAAACACAACTGGGCAACTTTCACGTTGAACCTTTTAGATTGTGCCCCCCCTTTTTTTTTCTCTTATGTTTCTTATCTTCTCTTTTGTAATATATTTTGAGACATTTCCTGCAATTTATATCATAGACTTTCTATTCTTTAACAGTTATGTATTTTAATTTCTAGGAAATTTTTCTTATTCTCTTTTCATCCCCCTTTTTAACATCTCAATCTTACTTTATATGCAGTTTTTTCTTTTATCTCTATAATAAATTCCACCACAAAATTTTAAACTATTTTCTTATGTTCCCTTCATTATTCTGATTCTCCTGAGACCACTTTTTTTTTTTAATAATTTGATTTCCTTATTTTTGGTGTGCTTGGTGTTTGTTGTGGCACAGGCTTTTCTCTAGTTGTGGCAAATGTGGGAGAGAGGGGCTACTCTCTAGGTGTGTTCTCCAGCTTCCCATTGCGGCAGCTACTTTATCGTGGAACATGGACTCTGGGTGCGTGGGCTCCAGCAGCCATGGCTCCTGGGCTCTAGAGTGCAGTCTTAGCAGCTGTGGCGCATGGGCTTAGTTGCTCCGCAGAATGTGGAATCTTCCCAGACCAGGAACAAAGCCCATGTCTCCTGCATCGGCAGCGGATTCTTTACCACTGAGCCACCAGGGAAGCCCTCTGTTTATTTTTGACTTCCTTTTTCACACTGTCCCTGTGTTTGAAGATCATAATTGTCCACTGGAATTCCTCTGCTCTCCATTTCCTGATAAGGCACTCAAATAGGAGGAAAATGTGAGTGAGGAACTGTCCTTTGGGAGGAATTAAGTCCATAGTCAGGTTCTATTTAGGGTGAGAGGATGCTGTGACAGCTTTTAGGTGTGGACCCCATGTATGAATCTGGGGTAACAATGCCAAACCTAAAAGCAGAGTCTGTTCTGTTTAAAAGTTAATATATAGAAAAGATGTTTGTTTTTTTCCTGGTCAGAAACACTGCTTGGCTTGCTGTGCTGGGGATAAAATAGGATTAATTTCTTGTATGTTCAGCTAATGCCACCCTCTTTATCACTCTATAATATCAACTGACTCTGAGGTGGAATTTTTTCCTGGGTTCCAATGAAGCTATGTTCTCATCTCAGATGCAGCCCCTCACAGCATATACTGGGATGCAATTCCTTCCTCTTTATTTCATCAAGTGACACACTTGGTTCCTTCCAGACATGTATTGAGATTTTATATTTGCTTGATGAATCTCCTTTACACTTGCCTGGCTGACATTTTGCAGTTGTATACTGTCATTCCATAAAGACCCGAGAGACAGACAGATATGCCCAACACAGCAGATATTTATTGTTCTTCACCTTTCTGCCAGATACTATTCCATATACTTGGCACTGAAGTAAAAATCAAAATTCCCTGGTGGCTCGGAAGGTAAAGAATCTGCCTGCAATGTGAGAGACCTGGGTTCAATCCCTGGATTGGGAAGATCCCCTGGTAAAGGGAATGGCTATCCACTCCAGTATTCTTGCCAGATAATCCTATGGACAGATAGTTCTGGTGGGCTACAGTCCATGGCATCACAAAGTGTTGAACATGTCTGAGCAACTAACACTTTCACTTTCACTTCTAAAATAGGATTTAAACTGACAAGTCAATGAGTGGAGTTGAGGGTGGTGATGAGATCAGGGAACAGTTTTTTAAGAACAAAAAAATTATCTGAAGGAGTAGTGAATTATCTGAAAGAAGAAATACAAAGTGCTTCAATGTCACCCAGCATGAGCCAGAGAATCTGCCTAGAGCATAAACTGTTTGAGAGAGGAAAGATGGTTAGGAGATAGGCAGGGTGAATGGGATTCAGGGCAGAGAGGGTGAACAACAGTGCTGCCAAGAGAGGCAGAGGATAGAGAGTTGTCTGTATTTTGGGGGAAACAGAAGAAAATAGTTGGCAGGACCATGAAGATGTGAGATAGAAAGACCAAAGGCCCTGATGGTGCTGTCAGTTTTGTTGACAGTTTTGACTGTTATTCCAGGAGTAGTAGAAAGCCTTTAAAAGCTTATAATTGATGGAGTAACAGGGAGCATTTCAGAAAGCTCACTCTGCTGACATGAAGAATGAGTTAGAGGGAAATGAGCCTGGATAAATGGAGGGAAACTTCAGGAGATTCCTGTAGTCTTGACCTTGACTGGTCCTGGTCTAGGATCTTGATAGTGGTGATGAAACCAACTGGAAGGATTTGGTAGATATTTGGTAGGGGAAGACTTAGTAGAGGTTTTTTACTTTTTCCATATGAGAAATGAGGAGAAGGAAAGATTCAAAGATGATCCATTTTAATCAGGCTGTTCCATCTCAGAGTCTAGAGTGAAGCCTGGAATAGGGATGGGTAGGTAGGGAAAGTGCAGTTGCTAATGATTTTTTTCAACGTGGGGTACGTTGACTCAGCTGAACCAAGAGTCAGCAAGAGAAAGGAAAGCTGATCAGAATTTCTGAGGTGGGGGTTCAGGTCCAGTGCCACTGGTGTGAAGACTCTTAGCTGGATTGCCCTTCATATGGATATCTGAAAGGCCCCCCACCCCACCACCAATGATGAAAAGCTATCTGGACAATCCTAACTGAAACCATAGTATGAATAAAATACTTTATGCCCTGTTGAAAGCCAAGCTGTTTACTACAAGTAAACAAAAATAAATTATTTAAATTAGAATTGTTGTAATCTAGAATTCAAGATGTATATTACTAGAATAATAAAGAGGTAGGTGGGTAGTAGGGCAATTCTAAAATGGCATATTAGAGGGTTTTTTTAATGGTGATGGCCCAGTGTCATTTGTGTTTGTGTATGTGTGTGTACACATACACATACGATGTTTTCTTAATGTGGCTAGGAGAATTGGAAAACTTAGCAGAAGAAATGAAGGAGTTAAGAGGACAATAATAACCAAACACTTATCGAGTGCAAACAGTGTGCCAGGTCCTGTTCTAGGTGTACAAGTAAACAAAAATAAATGATTTAAATTAGAATTGTTGTTATCTAGAATTCAAGATGTATATTACTAGAATAATAAAGAGGTAGGTGGGTAGTAGGGCAATTCTAAAATGGCATATTAGAGGTTTTTTTATGGTGATGGCCCAGTGTCATTTGTGTTTGTGTATGTGTGTGTACACATACACATACGATGTTTTCTTAATGTGGCTAGGAGAATTGGAAAACTTAGCAGAAGAAACGAAGGAGTTAAGAGGACAATAATAACCAAACACTTACCGAGTGCAAACAGTGTGCCAGGTCCCGTTCTAGGTGTCTCTCTCGTATGAAATCATCTAATCCTCCTACACAGGAAGGTAGATGCTATTAGCATCCAGTTTCGCCAAGGAAGACACTGAGGTACAAAGCAGTTAAGTAACTTTCTTAATTTTGCAAGTTTAAGCATTGGTGGAATTAGGATTTAAACCTTGGGAGGCTGACTCTGGATTTCAGCTAATTATCTATCACATTATATAGGCTTTATATAAATATATACATATCTATACATGACATAGTCATAAGTATAATATGCAATCAGATAACTTATCACAGGTTTATACATGGTAGAGCTGCTAAATAGAACAGTTAAATGCTTGACTGAATGTGCAGGTGCTATCACTGATACACTGCAGAAATCAAATTAATTAATATATACGACACATATATATCCAAAGTAGTATACACTAAGTTATGACTGATGATAGAAAGAGAAGCCCACTTGTATACACCATGTATTTCTTTGATTAAGAAAAAAAGGGGAAATAATTAAACTATTAATGAATTTGCAGGACAGGCCAAGAAAAGGGATATTACTATTTTCCAAGAGCTCCTAGATACAGGCACAGTGGAAGCAGTGACCTTAAAGTGACAGAAGAAGCAAAAAGAATTTTGAAAATTGTTCTTTTTATGTTTGGCATTTTCATGTGTGAGTTGCTCACAATATGGGCATTGCTAAATGCGGCTATCTCTGTTTTTATTTTAATCTTTTTAATATAATTTGATGTATATACAATTGAAACCTGTTTACATAAATATGAATTTTAAATTTTTTAAACTAGAAAAAGTTTAAGATAAAAATATCCATGTGTGTATATTCAAGAAAAAAATGTATTATTTAATGCTGCCTATGGGCAGTTTTGAAAGTATGAACATAAATAAGGATTTAATTTTCTCACTCAAATATTTTCCTAATTTGATGAACAAGCTGAAAAAGTAGAAATGACAGCCATTTAAATGATCTTCCAGAAAAGCTTAAAGGGACCTCAAAATCTTATTTTTTTTCTTAAAGGCAGCTCTCTGCATGTGTACCCAGGCATAAATACATTTTGTAATTAAAGTTAAAGCCATAGAATGTTGCCTTAAACTCAGCCATCCCATTAGCTGTAAAGAAAAGGATAAAGTGAATCAGAGGCCCTTGGGAAAATTTAAGCAGGGGGTATAATTCATAGCCTCCAGGAGACAAAATCTATTTATGTAAAAGTGTAAGAACAGATGAGTCATGAGCATAAAAATATCAGAAATGGGAAAGAAAAATCCTAGACTGTAGTAGGGGCAAAAGATTGACCTAAAAACAAACTGGGTAGACGCAAGTATCCCTCATGCTTCTCATAGGTGTTTATTTTTTGGTTTCAACTTAAAATTAGTGACATGAAAAAAAAAAAAAAAGATTTAAATGAAATACCAAATCACCCACATGTGACTCACAGCAAGTAACAAACAAGACAGACATTTGTTACCATTAAACAGCTCCTTGATATTTGTTATTTACATAGTGTGCAGTTACCAAGGAGGGTTTTCACAAAATTAAAATATTAAAAGTAATTTTAAGAATTATAACCAATTCATGGTTACGATAGATATGCTAAAATATTTATTTTATAATTTTGCATGTTTCTATGTGAACACTTTCCTACCTAGAAAATTGATATATGTGTGGATGGATATGCACACTTGTTTTGAAAGACAGACTATTTACAGAATTGATTCTCATGCCCTTTGGCTACTGCCTAGTGTTTACGGCAGCTGGATAAGTTACTCCTGGTCTGTCTATAAATAGTGGAAACGTGGGATAGAGTAGTCAGGCATCTAACTGAATTGTGTGTGTGTTTTCATTAATGCACCACAAAAAGTAATTGACTAAAAGCATCTCTTGTAGCTTTTAATAGTGTGGTAATGAAGGCATCATTAAGTTCAAATTATATTTAAATTTGTTTTCCAGAATTATTTCTCAACCTTGAATTGAATAATTTAGCATAGAAACCTAGTCAATTTGCTCATACCTGAAGGTTTGCTCTGATAATCCAATTTATAAAACCTCACTTAGGAGATTTTTAATTTTTATTAAAACTTCTACTTCCAAAATACACCCATTCAACATTTTTTTTTTGAGACCTCGAGGGTAAATGTTATTAGGCACACTTGCTACTTTCAGTATTGTTAGAGTTAATTGAAACAGCAAATAATTAGTGTTCTTCAAGCTGTTTTACACTCCATATTTGGAGACATGGTTTTCTTTTAAACTATGAAGGTTTTTTTTTTGTTTGTTTTGTTTTGTTTTGTTTTAACTGCTTGTTATCATTCTTTTCTTGTCATAAAATTAATCACAATGTCTTGTAGTTGTTAACTGTGCATTGGTGTCTTTTGGGCACACGTGTACAAAAAACTCACATCAACTCAAATAAGCAATTAAACAAATAGAAAGACTGGTTAAAAGGCTGCTAATGTGCTTACATAATCGGAGCTCTTGGAGCAGGGGCAGGTAGCTTGGGGGACTCAGCTGCAGGACCTAGCAAAGCTTCTGTCTAAATCTGTAGCCTGAAAATTATGGTACAAACACCAAACACCATTGCCTGCAAGCTAATAAGATTTTGTTTTGCTTAAGTTTTGAATAATTAGAAAACTAAAGATAATACTACTTTGTGACACAGAAGAATTATATGAGAATCAAATTTCACTGATCATCAAGTTTTACAGAAACATACTTCCACCCATCCATTTATGTATCGCATGTGGTTGCTTTAGTGCTACAATGATGGGATTATAGTGACAGAATTGGTTGCAGAGAGCTTTGCCTACAAAGCTGAAAATATTTATTTCTGAGCCTTTACACGGTAGTTTTGCTGACCCATATACTAGAGAGCTCACTTAAGATAACAGTCTTTAATATCCCTCAGTAGTTCTGTCTCCAGTCATTTCAAGTAGCCAGGAGAAAGAGTCTGAAAAACAGTAAACTTCGATCAAGTTTTCATCCCCTGACCTGTGACTGTTGGTGGGAACATTGGTTTATAACTGGACCAGCCTTGATAATACTGAAGCGTCTTAGCATGTAGCCTTGTTTTGTGTGTTTAAAGCAGTGGAATCTACAAAGAGAAGGGAAGACCCACAGGAAAGCCTCTGGGGAAACAAAAATAATGACCATTTCAGCACTACAATCACATGATCCTTTCTCTCATTTCTTTGTTAATGCAGCCTTTATTTCAGAAGATCAACAAGCTCTTACTAAGTACATACATTATATGTTCTTTTCACTGTATCAGGCATTAGATAGACATATTGAAATAGTTGCTATTTGAAGCTATTTGAGGGTCTCAAATAAGGAAGACAGTTATTCAAAAACAGAAATAAAATACCATGTGATAAGAACTGCAAAAGAGATACAAATCAAGTGGAAGAAGAGCAAAGAGAGAGGAATAAAAGTGAATTTACCTTAGAACTATAACATTATAAAGAATATATATATAGGCTTCCCTGGTGACTCAGTGATAAAGAATCCGCCTGTCAATAGAGTAAACATAGGTTTGATCCCTGGGTCAGGAAGATACCCTGGAGAAGGAAATGGCAATGCACTCGAGTATTGTTGCCTAGGAAATCCCATGGACAGAAGGAGACTGGTGGGCTACAGTCCATGGGGTTGCAAAAGAGGCGTACATGACTTAGCGACTAAACAGCAACTATATGTAGATTGTTCACGGGTAAATTGGAAGTGGTCAAATGGGAGATGGCAAGAGTGAACATCAACATTTTAGGAATCAGTGAACTCAAATGGACTGGAATGGGTGAATTTAATTCAGATGACCATTATATCTACTACTGTGGGCAAAAATCCCTTAGCAGAAATGGAGTAGCCCTCATATTCCACAAGAGAGTCTGAAATGCAGTACTTGGGTGCAATCTCAAAACCACAAATGATCTCTGTTAGTTTTCAAGGCAAACCATTCAATATTACAGTAATCCAAGTTTATGCCCCAACCAGTAATGCTGAACAAGCTGAAGTTGAATGGTTCAATGAAGACCTACAAGATCTTCTAGAACTAACAACCAAAAAAAGATGTATTTTTCATCATAGGGGGCTGGAATGTAAAAGTAGGAAGTCAAGAGATACCTGGAGTACAGGAAAGTTTGGCCTTGGAGTACAAAATGAAACAGGACAAAGGCTAACAGAATTCTGCCAAAAGAATGCAATGGTCATAGCAAACACCCTCTTCCAACAGCACAAGAGACAACTCTACACATGGACATCACCAGATAGTCAAAACCAAAATCAGATTGATGATATTCATTGCAGCCAAAGATGGAGAAGCTCTATGCAGTCAACAAAAACAAGACTGGGAGCTGAGTGTGGCTCAGATCATGAACTCCTTATTGCCAAATTCAGACTTAAATTGAAGAAAGTAGGGAAAACCACTAGACCACTTAGGTTTGACCTGAATCAAATCCCTTATGATTATACAGTGGAAGTGACAAATAGATACAAGGGATTAGATCTGATAGATTGCATGAGGAACTA
Source organism: Aepyceros melampus (assembly GCA_006408695.1). Lineage (NCBI taxonomy): Eukaryota > Metazoa > Chordata > Mammalia > Artiodactyla > Bovidae > Aepyceros > Aepyceros melampus. The sequence goes on along the minus strand of SJXQ01007003.1, from coordinate 321,040 downwards.
TGGCCAGAAGTTTGTGACTTGGCGATAGGCAGGAAAACCTGGTGCATTGCAGGCCATGGGATCACAAAAAATTGGACACAACTGAACAAGAATGCAGAGAAATAGAGGAAAACAACAGGATGGGAAAGACTAGAGATCCCTTCAAGAAAATTAGAGACACCAAGGGAACATTTCATGCAAAAGGGGCTCGATAAAGGACAGAAATGGTATGGACGTAATAGAAGCAGAAGATATTAAGAAGAGATGGCAAGCATACACAGAAGAACTATACAGAGAAGATCATGACCAAGATAATCATGATGGTGTGATCACTTACCTAGAGGCAGACATCCAGGCATGTGAAGTCAAGTGGGCCTTAGAAAGCATCACTACGAACAAAGCTAGTGGAGGTGATGGAATTCCAGTTGAGCTANATGAATTTGTGCAGGAGAAAGTGGTCTCTCCGTCCTATTCCTCCGCCATCTTCCCACACCCCCATGATCGTTTTTATATTTGACACTACCCTTCTTTGGGATTGGAATGAAAATTGACCTTTTCCAGTCCTGTGGCCACTGCTGAGTTTTCCAAATTTGCTGGCATATTAAGTGCAGCACTTTATCAGCATCATCTTTAGGATTTTAAATAGCTCAGCTGGAATTCTATTACCTCTACTAGCCTTGTTTATAGTAATGATTCCTAAAGTCCACTTGACTTCAGCCTCTGGGATGTCACATTCTATGTGAGTGACCACATCATCATGGTTATCTGGGTGATTAAGACCTTTTTAATATATTTCTTCTGTGTATTCTTGCCACTGTTTTTATCTTTTCTGCTTCTGTTAGGGCCTTACTGTTTCTGTTCTTTATCGTGCCCATTCTTGCAGGAAATGTTCCCTTGATATCTCCAATTTTATGGAAGAAACGTCTAATCTTTCCCACCCTATTGTTTTGCTCTACTTCTTTGCATTGTGCATTTAAGAATGGCTTATCTCACCTTGCTGTTCTCTGGAACTCTACATTCTGTTGGGTATACCTTTCCCTTTATCCCTTGCTCTCTGCTTCTCTCCTTTCCTCTGCTGTGTGTCAAGCCTCCTCAGACAACCAGCTTCTTTAATTTCTTTTTCTTTGTGATGGTTTTGGTCACTGCCTCCTGTCCAATATATGAACCTCTGTCTATAATTCTTTAGGCACTTTGTCTACCAGATCTCATCCCTTGAATCTATTCATCACCTCCACTGTGAAATCATAAGGGATTTGATTTAGATCATACCTGAATGGTCTAGTGGTTTTTCTCTACTTTCTTCAATTTAAATATGAGTTCTGCAATAAGTTGTTCATGATCTGAGCCACAGTCAGCTCCAAGCCTTGTTTTTGCAGACTGTATAGACCTTCTCCATCTTTGACTGCAAAGAATATAATCAATCTGGTTTTAGTATTTACCATCTGCTGATGTCCATGTAAAGAATTGTCTCTCGTGTTGTTGGAAAAGGGTGTTTGCTATGACCAGTGTGTTCTCTTGACAAAACACTATTAGCCTCTATCCCACTTCATTTTGTATCCAAGGCCAAATTTGCCTATTGATCCAGGTATCTCTTGACTTCTACTTTTGTATTCCAATCCCCTGTAATTTAAAGGGTATCTTTTTTGGTGTCAGTCTTAGACGGTCTTATAGGTCTTCATAGAACTATTCAACTTCAGCTTCTTCAGCATTAGTGGTTGGGGCATATACTTGGATTACTCTGATGATGAATTGTTTGCTTTGGAAATGAACAAAGATCATTCTGTCATTTTTTAAGATTGCACCCAAAACTGCATTTCAAACTCTTGTTGATGATGAAGACTCCTCCATTTCTTCTAAGGGATTCTTGCCCACAGTTATAGATACAATGGTCATTTGAATTTAAATTCAGTTCAATTCAGTTTAGTTGCTCAGTCCTGTCTGATTCTTTGTGATTCCATGGAATGCAGCATACCAGGCTTCCCTGTCCATTACCAACTCCCGGAGTTTGCTCAAACTCATGTCCATTGAGTTAGTGATGTCATCCAACCATCTCATCCTCTGTCATCCCCTTCTGCCTTCAGTCTTTCCCAGCATCAGGGTCTTTTCAAATGAGCGAGTTCTTTGCATCAGGTGGCCAAAGTATTGGAGTTTCAGCTTTAGCATCAGTCCTTCCAATGAATGTTCAGGACTGATTTCCTTTAGGATAAATTGGTTGCATCTCCTTGCAGTTCAAAGGACTCTCAAGAGTTTTTTTCAACACCACAGTTCAAAAGCAGCAATTATTTCGCACACAGCTTTCTTCACAGTCCAACTCTTACATCCATACATGACTACTGGAAAAACCATAGCTTTGACTATATGGACCTTTGTTGGCAAAGTAATGTCTCTGCTTTTTAATATGCTGTCTAGGTGGGTCATAACTTTTATTCCAAGGAGCAAGCATCTTTTAATTTCATTGCTGCAATCACCATCTGCAGTGATTTTTAAATTCACCCATTTCCATCCATTTTAGTACCCTGATTCCTATATCTGTGTTGACCTCGTTCAGTTTACCTTTATTCATAGGCCTAATATTCCAGTTCCTAGGCTTTGGGAGCTTCCCTGGTGGCTCAGAGGATAAAGTGTCTGCCTGCAGTGTGGGAGACCCGAGTTCGATCCCTGGGTTGGGAAGATCCCCTGGAGAAGGAAATGGCAACCCACTCCAGTATTCTTGCTAAGAGAATTCCATGGATAGAGGAACCTGGTTGCTGTCTAGGTGGGTCATAACTTTTATTCCAAGGAGCAAGCATCTTTTAATTTCATTGCTGCAATCACCATCTGCAGTGATTTTTAAATTCACCCATTTCCATCCATTTTAGTACCCTGATTCCTATATCTGTGTTGACCTCGTTCAGTTTACCTTTATTCATAGGCCTAATATTCCAAGTTCCTAGGCTTTGGGAGCTTCCCTGGTGGCTCAGAGGATAAAGTGTCTGCCTGCAGTGTGGGAGACCCGAGTTCGATCCCTGGGTTGGGAAGATCCCCTGGAGAAGGAAATGGCAACCCACTCCAGTATTCTTGCTAAGAGAATTCCATGGATAGAGGAACCTGGTAGGCTACAGTCCATGGGTTTTCAAAGAGTCAGACACAACTGAGTGACTTCACTTTCATGCAATATTGTTCTTTACAGTATCTAACTTTACTTTTACCACCAGACATATCCACAGCTGAGTATTGCTTCTGCTTTGGCCCATCCTCTTAATTCTTTCTGAAGCTATTAGTAATTGCCCTCCAGTCTTTGCCAACAGCATATTGGACACATTCCAATCTGGAAGGCTCATCCTCCAATGTTATATCATTTTAGCTTATCAAACTGTTCACTGTGTTCTCATGGAAAGAATATTGGTGTAGTTTGCCATTCCTTTCTCCAATGGACCATGTTTTGCCAGAGCTCTCCATGGTAACTCATCCACCTTGGGTGGCCACTCATGGCATGGTTCATAGCTTCACTGAGTTATGCAAGCCCATTATGTATTTGCCTCTTGGAAATTCACATTGGTCTTCCCCAAGAGTGAAAGGCCCATCTATGGAATAATATTTGGAAATTTCAGTGCTGGAAAATAAACTACAGACTTTTTTGAAGAAAAGAGTTTACAATATGTTTTATACTTTCATTGTAATCTTTTACATTTCTGCTGCACAATCTCTAGGTTTTGGTCACAACAAAATACATGAGTTTCTTAAGCCATTTTTTTCCCCTACCTTGGTGTGTTCATTTATTTCCTTTGCATGTAATTGATTTTTATCCAATTATTTTTAGTGAATTCCAAGAGAGTTCCAAAAAAACATCTATTTCTGCTTTATTGACTGTGCCAAAGCCTTTGACTGTGTGGATCACAATAAAGTGTGGACAATTCTGAAAGAGATGGGAATACCAGACCACCTGACCTGCCTCTTGAGAAACCTATATGCAGGTCAGGAAGCAACAGTTCAAACTGGACATGGAACAACAGACTAATTCCAAATAGGAAAAGGAGTATGTCAAGGTTGTATATTGTCACCCTGCTTATTTAACTTCTATGCAGAGTACATAATGAGAAACGCTGGGCTGGAAGAAGCACAAGCGGGAATCAAGATTGCCAGGAGAAATATCTGTTGGACTGTGAAGAAGGCTGAGCACCGAAGAATTGATGCTTTTGAACTGTGGTGTTGGAGAAGACTCTTGAGAGTCCCTTGGACTGCAAGGAGATCCAACCAGTCCATTCTGAAGGAGATCAGCCCTGGGATTTCCTTGGAGGGAATGATGCTAAAGCTGAAACTCCAGTACTTTGGCCACCTCATGTGAAGAGTTGACTCATTGGAAAAGACTCTGATGCTGGGAGGGATTGGGGGCAGGAGAAGGGAACGACCGAGGATGAGATGGCTGGATGGCATCACTGACTCCATGGATGTGAGTCTGAGAGAACTCCGGGAGTTGGTGATGGACAGGGAGGCCTGGTGTGCTGCAATTCATGGGGTCGCAAAGAGTTGGACACAACTGAGTGACTGAACTGAACTGAACCAATTCTTTTCTTAATATTGTACTCATTTGGGGATCCGTATTTGTAACTATCCAAAATCACATCACTTTTCTCTTAAGTCTTACTATGCAAACAATAACATAAATTGTATAACTTATAGTTTATTTATTCCCTTTTCTGTATACCAGTCTGGTTAGCTTTTCCTCTTTAAGGTTTTGTTTTTTTTTTTAATAAAAACAAAGCAACCATCTTACTCTCTTAAGTAAGAGCAGAATTATTACTTGTAATAAAAACAGCTTGAACAAATAGATTATTCTGAGCATCGAATGTAGGCAAGGTCCATAATGTTGTTTAGTAATGCTGAGTCAGGCATCAGCTGTTAGAACACAGCCAAGAAAAGGAAATTGATTCCACTTGGGAGTTACTAGATTTAGCTCCTGACATGTTTTTATTTTTATTATTTTATTCCTGTAGTATGGTGTTATGCTCCCTTTCTTTCTGTTTAACAATGGAATGTAGTTAGCAATGCAATATTATGTTAGTTTCAGGAGCACCAGTCATGGGTTTCTTAAGGACAAGTGGCCTTTGATCTTTAACACAGAATTGTAGTTCATATACACAAAAGAGTACCTCTTGATATGATATTACAATTGTGTTATAGTTATGTGGAAATAAGGAACAGTAACCTTAATAATTTTGCCAATATATATATCAAGGAATGTCTCTCTATTCTTTAGTCAGAAATAGAAATTCAAAGTTATAATTATCTTTTTATATTTAATTTCAGTTAGATAAATAAATTTAAAAACTTGCATGATAGATGAGTGTGCTTTTTTTAGTGTGAAAAATTCATTGACCTTATTTTAGAGTCCAGTTATGTTTACATGACTAATTTTAATAGTAAATTAGTTGCTTTTTGATAGCATTATAAGTAAAAAGTATAAAACATAAAATTCACTTAGCTATTTTACATTACAGTTCAATAATGTTGAGTGTATTTGCATTGTTTTGACACAGATCTCTAGAACCTTTTCATTTTCCAAACTAAAGCCCTATGCATTAAACAAGTGTCTTTTTCTCCCTTCTTGCAGTGCCTGATAACCACCATTCTACTTTCTATTCCTCCAAATTTGTCTATTTTAGATACTTCATGAGCTTCCCTGGTGGCTCAGATGATAGAGTCTGCCTGCAATTATACTTCATATAAGCAGAATCATACAGTATTTTTCTTATTGTTACTGGCTTATTTCACTTAGCATAATTTCCTCAAGATTTCATCATGTTGTACATGTGACAGGATTTCCTTCCTTTTTTAGGTTGAATAATTTTCTGTTTTATGTATATCAGGGTTTATCCATTGATCCATCAACTGACATATGTGTTCTACTCATGGCTCCTGTGAACACCGCTGCCATGAACATCAATGTGCATATAGCTCTTCCAGACTCTGCTTTTGATTCTTTTGGGTTGCAGGATTTTTTTTAATTGCTTTCAATTAATTTGGATATACTAATAAGTTGGGTTATAGGATCATATGGTGGTTCTCTTAATTTTTTGAGGAACCTCAATATTGTCTTTGTAGTAATTGCACTATTCTAAAATCCCACCAAAAGGCATGATTTCAGGGTCTTTGTACCCTCACCAACACTTGTTTAGGGTTTTTGTTTTGTTGATTTCCTTCCTTTTTTAGGTTGAATAATTTTCTGTTTTATGTATATCAGGGTTTATCCATTGATCCATCAACTGACATATGTGTTCTACTCATGGCTCCTGTGAACACCGCTGCCATGAACATCAATGTGCATATAGCTCTTCCAGACTCTGCTTTTGATTCTTTTGGGTTGCAGGATTTTTTTTAATTGCTTTCAATTAATTTGGATATACTAATAAGTTGGGTTATAGGATCATATGGTGGTTCTCTTAATTTTTTGAGGAACCTCAATATTGTCTTTGTAGTAATTGCACTATTCTAAAATCCCACCAAAAGGCATGATTTCAGGGTCTTTGTACCCTCACCAACACTTGTTTAGGGTTTTTGTTTTGTTTTATTTGTAGTACCATACTGAATTTCTGTGATGATTGTGATGTTGAGCATCTTTTCATGTTTGGTGGTCATTTGTATATCATCTTGGAGAAATTTCTAGTAAAAGTCCTTGGTCATTTTTTCATTGTAAATTTGTGTGTGTGTGTGTGTGTGTGTGTGTGTAGTTGACTTGTAGGATAGAAACTCCTCTTAAGATACATGATTGGCAAAGATTTTCTCACAGTTATGCCTTGTCTTCTAATTCTCTTGACATTGTCTTTCAAAGACAGAAGTTTTACATTTTAATGTTCTCCAGCTTATCAGTTATTTCTTTCATAGATCATGTCTGTGGTGTATTATAAAGGCATCACTGTACCCAAGGTCATCTAGATTTTCTTCTGTGTTACACTTTGGAATTTATGGTTCTGTGTTTTACTTTTAGTTCTGTGATTCATATTGAGTTCATTATTCTGAGGAGTATGAGGTCTGTGCCTAGATTCTTTTTTTTTTTTTGCATGTGGATGTCCAGTTGTTCCAGCTCCATTAATGAAGAGATTATTTTTGGTCCATTTTATTGTCTTTGCTTTTTTGTCAAAGATCAGTTGGCTATATTTATGTGGGACTATTTCTAGTCTCTCTGTTCTCTTCCACTGAACTATTTGTCTCCTCTTCGACTAATACCACACTCGGTGACTGCTGTATCTCTAGAGTAAGTCTTAAAGTTGGTTAATGTCAGTCCTCTTAATTTCATTCTTCTTTAATGTCATGTTGGTATTCTGAGCCTTGTTCCTCTGCATAAAACTTAAAAATAAGCTTGTTCATATTCGTAAAGTAACTTGTTTGAATTTTGATTGTGATTGCATTAATTTATAGACTTTGGGTAACTGACACCATGACAATATTGTCTTCTAATCTATGAACTGGAATATTTCTTATTTAGTTCCTTGATTTTGTTTATTATACAATTATGGTTTCTCTTATTTAGATCTTATACATAAATTTATATGAATATTTTTTTTTTTAAGTTTAAATGTTTCTCCCCAGTAATATTGTGAGATATATCTGATTTCCTATTCATCATTATATTAAGTATTTTTTCTTTCTCATCATGACACAACACTATCTTTTATCTAGACTTCAGTTCTGTGACAGGTGGTATTTGATATTGTGACTACTCTGACATCCATTGAGTCAAGGATACTTACACAGTCCTAACAGTTGTTACACACTTATAATGTGTCAGGCACCTTCTAAGCATATTATGTTATTAACTCATAATATCCAAGGAATATTAATTATCATAACTGGTGGCTCAGATGGTAAAGCATCTGCCTGCAACACGGGAGACCCAGGTTTGATTCCTGGGTTGGGAAGACCCTCTGGAGAAGGAAATGGCAATCCACTCCAGCACTGTTGCCTGGAAAATCCCATGGATGGAGGAGCCTGATAGGCTACAGTCCATGGGGTCGCAAAGAGTCGGACACGACTGAGCGACTTCACTTCACTTCACTTTGAGGGTTAGATAATTTTACTATTCCCGTTCTACAAATAAGAAAACTGAAGTTAATGCAGCCAACAACTTGTCACTGAGAAGATACAAGGCCCAAATCCAAAACCAAATGATTAACCTTGCAAAACAAAAACTACCAGTGGTGCTATTTGCATTTTAATCAAGAGAATCTGGAAAGAAGTAGTAAAAGTATGTGGGTGACTTCCCCAGTGTCCAGTATTAGGAATTGACCTTGCAGTGCAGGGGACCAAAATTCAATCCCAAACTGGGATTCCAGGATCCTACATGCCGTGTCATGGGGCCGCAAAGAGTCAGACACGACTGAGCGACTGAACGGAACGGAACGGATGTCTAAAAATGTCTCTCTAATGCTGACAACACAGGAAGCTATAGACAGGAAACTAGAAGTGAGGGTAGACGCCCTAGAAGAGGCCATAATGCATATTGGGACTGAATTACGGGCTTTAAGAGTGAAATTGACATTGTCTTGTCATGCCACCTACCAGGTTGTGTTACAACCCTGAAAGTAAACAAGACAGATTATGACTGGGAAAAAATTAAAAAGCATATTTCAGGTGTCTGGAACAGCTCAGATATTGGTTTAGATTTAGGGAAACTTCATAATCAGATTCAGACCATGGAACACTCCCGATTAGATTTTACTGCCGCAGGAGCAGCTAATGACTTTTCCCACACCTTCTCTAACTTTATTTCTGGAAAGAACATTCTGTCTGCTATTTTTAGCTATGCTGCCGTAGCTGCTGTGATTCTGCTTCTCATAATTATTCTTCCTTGTATTGTCAGGATTCCTTGACAGAACATTCAGAAGCTCACAACTGAACTACATCTGGCTGTCTTAAGAAATAAAAAAGGGGGAGATGCCGGGAGCCAGCACAGGAGATCCCACCCATGACAAGGTCATGTGGAGAGACTTGATGGGCAAGGCGAGTCAGGTCTCAAGGGGTCCTCTGTCTGAGCATCTACCCCGAAACCAAAATCTGTCTGTTTACTGTCTCCTATACTATACTCTTCTGACATTACAGGGGGCTCTCCCCAACCACCTTTCTCTGGGAAAAGTTAACTTAGAGCTCCAATTGACACTCTCCTGCATATAAAAGGAATGTTTCAGATCAAATCCCTCTGATGGCTCTCTAACTTGCCTGACAGGGTCCCTCAGACTTTTACAACGGCCTCCAACCGCGAGAGGCACGAAGCTTAAAGCATCTTAAAGATATAGAGCCTTTTCTAAAAAGCTAAAAATTATATTGGTGATGGGTTTCACTGTTGAGTCAATGACTGCTGCCAGGCCTCCATATTCTTTATCTTTTAGGCACCTGAAGGATATTAATCAATGTAATTGGGATATAGAAAAAGGAATATAGTAGTTTTTGATGTTAGCAACACTAGACTTTTGAGTTAATGAATTTTCTCTTTGTTATAAATAACTGTACTCCTCGTTCATTGTTATAAATTGTTGTGTCCTTTCTATGTAAGAATGTTACTTTATTTAGTGCTTTCTAAGAGTGGCACCAGACTTTGGGAAGAACAACACTATTAATACAAAAAGTTTTCTGGTTGACAGAGCCTTATCAGAAAAGGGCTGTAAAATGTTAATTGGCCTTCTGGCCAGAAGATGATGTAAATCATCTAAGACTTTTGTATACAACTAGGTATGCAGAAAGAAAGCCTAGTCTTGATAAGAGTCAGGGCTGCTGATGCTGCATAATTTTGTATTATCCGTTGATCCTTATGTACAAAAAAATAGTATAAAAAGCCTTTCCGGACAATAGAGGATGGGCCAATCACTGGAAAGACTAGTTTCCCCCGTGTCAAATCTCTCTCTCTCCTTCTCCTTCTCCCTCCCCCTCCTTTTCAGGCTGAATTCCCATCTGGAGCACAGAGGCTCGCCAAGTCTACTTACTTGCCCTGGCTTCTAAGACCCATGCAAGAGGGAGCCCAAGGCGGGGCACCCTCCGCTATTCAATCGGGGGCCGGTGGCCTAACGTAGATGGTGCAGACCTCTTGTCTTGAGGTTTTATTAGTTTTCCGCATAAACCAAGTTATTCAGCCTCTTTTCTCCACTAATTTTCCTACTATACTATTCTAATCTAATCTCTCTTTAAATTTCTAATTAAATAGTCCTTTCCCAGACTCCAACTCTGTCCCCGCTTCGAATCCCTGGATCCACCGGGGCTGGACCCCGGCAGCCCACGGTGCCCTGACTGCCGCCGTGGCCTGCTCTTTATCTCAGTAATCATGTGCATCCTGTCTCCAATGGTGAACCCAGGGCAGCCTCTCCTGCCAAGCGCGGTCTGCAGATGACAGCCGTCCCCAGGCTCTAACAGGTGCTGAAGCCCATCCAGTTCACTGCCTGATGCAGAGCCTTCTCCAGGACACCGGGTCTGGTGGCAGCTCTCCAGCCTCACCTTGCAGCCCATCCTGCAGGGCCTCCAGCGCCCCTCCCTCGGTCCTCTGTGTGAGGCCGGACCCTGAGAGCCATGATGGGCCGCCTCTCCTCTCCCTCCCGCCTGTGGGGGAAGTTCCTAAGGGAGGGAGCCTCCCAGATCCCGGGCACCAATGACAGCAACTTCTCCAGCTAAAGCCACCCCACCCCAGCCACATAGAAGGACCTGTCAGCCTGCGACACCTCGGCCTGGTGACCTATCCAAACCCCTGTCCATTTACCCTGACCATCCTTTGCAACGAACATATAAAAACCACTCTCAACATGGTCCACGCATGGACTTCCTTGACCTGCCTCTTTCGGGTCCAGGAACCCCGCTCTGGAGCGCTTCGCCATTACAAAGCCTGTTAGACACTCTTTTTGGGATCCTGGTTGTCCTCACCTAACATTTGGCGCCCAATGTCGGGCCCGAGGTGAGGGCCCATTCTGCAATGAGCGGGATTTGCAGCCCCCTTGGGTCTGGCCCGCGCCGGACCAGGTCACCCCGTCACCCCTCTGGGACCATTCAACCGTCTGGCAGGATACGGGGTAAGTTCCATCGGTCAGGCCCTGGGGGTTGTTGGTCCTGTGACGATTATGCCTAGGGTGTCCTGGTTCCTGTAAATCGCGGCTGCGTCTGGACCCCTCCTTGCTAGGCTTGCTATTCCTCGTCGCCTGTCAATTTGGAGACGTCCATCTTGGCTGAGTGGCCCTCTCCTCACTGGCTTGACGGCCCATTCGGGGACGCCTGACCGGACCACTCCCAGCCCTGTTAACGATAGGTCCAGGACCTTCGTTTCATACTCGCCATGGGGGCAGCTGCCTCCAAGGCCAACCAACCCTGGTCTACACCGCTAGAATGTTTACCCGCCAACCTCAGAATTCTACATATCTCCGGAGAAATTCGTTCCAAACGCTTCACCTTCCTTTGTTCTGAGGCATGGCCCCAATATTCTTTAGATAACGGCTCACAATGGCCACCAACTGGAACTTTCGATTTTAACATCCTCCATGACTTAGATAATTACTGCCAGAAGAAGGGAAAATGGTCTGAGGTACCCTGCGTACAGGCTTTCTGGCTGTTGTGCTCCCGTCCCACCCTATATACCCACTGTTCCTTCTGAAATTCTTGTATCGCCCTTGCCAACTTCCTCCCAGGTCTTCCCTCCTCCACTGCCCTCACAGCCCAGCCCTCCTGTGACAAAGCCACCTCTATATCCACCCCTCCCTTCATTCCCGGCTTCACTGACCTCCCCCACACCAACCCCCCTCTATTGCCCTGGTCAACTTCTCTCATGTCTTCCCCACCGTCCTCACAGCCCAGCCCTCCTGTGACTACACCGCTCGCCACTTCCTTGGCTCCACCTCAATATCCACCCCTTCCTCCATGCCCACCCCTTTCTGGCTCACCAGTCCGCTCACACACAAGGTCGCAGGCCGCTCCCAATCTGCCGCAGCTCCCCTGCTTCCTCTCCACCAGGTGGCCGGCCCGGAGGGTCTCACCTATGTCCACGTACCCTTTTCACTCCAAGACCTTGCCCATATTGAACAGCGGCTAGGCTCCGACTCAGCCAACCCCTCCAACTACATCAAAAACTTTACCCAGCTGTCTCGGTCTTACGCCCTCACCTGGCAAGACGTATTTGCCATCCTGGGGTCCACTACTATCGCAGAAGAAAGGCCATCTGGGCCGCAGCAAGAGTGGTAGCAGGCCGGATACATGTAGCCAACCCAGCAGACCCAGCCCGGCCACCCGGAGCGGCTGCTGTTCCAGATGTAGACCCAGACTGGGACTATCAGGAGGGACAGAGAGGCGGAGCCAACATTCGATACATGGGAAAACGCCTATTGGAGGGAATAGAAACCATCTCCCTCAAGCTGGTAAACCTACTTAAGCTAGAAGAGATAACCCAGGGCCCCGATGAAAACCCACCAGCCTTTCTTAACAGACTGACAGAGGCTCTCACCACCTATATCTGGATTGCCCCAGATTCTCTGGCGGGGTTTACTACCCTAGCCAACCGTTTTATATTCCAATCAGCTTCAGACATCAAGAAAAAAAAAAACTCTCTAAGGCTGAGGATGGGCCTCAGAACCCCCTCCAAGACCTGGTAAAAATGGTCTTTAAGGTTTACAACACCCAGGAAGAAGCCACTGAAGCCAGCCGCAAGGCAAGGCTTAAACAAAAGCCAAGCTCCAGGCTAACCTCCTTGAGAGACACACCCAGGCACTGGTAGCAGCCCTGCGGCCGGCCAAGGTACAGAAGGTGGGTCCCCAGAAGCCACCACCAGGAGCCTGCTTCAAATGCGGTCATGAGGGCCCCTGGGCCCGCCAATGCCCAAACCCCTGGCTCCTGACAAAGCCCTGCCCTCGTTACAGATAGCCGGGACATTGGGCGAGTGATTATCCCCGGGCGACTCAGGCCCTGGCCTTACCGGGCTGAGGTCTGGGCTCCCAAAAGGATATTTCCTCCCTGCACCCCACCTTGGAACTTCTCTACTTTGATGAAGATTGATGGCGCCCAGACTTGGGGACCCCCATAACCCAAGCCGAGCCCGGGGTAATGCCTCAGGCAGCAGGTAAGTCTATCAATTTCTTGATGGATACGGGGGCTACTTACTCTGTCCTTCCCTCCTTCAGGGACACCTTGCTTCCTTCCCAGGTCTCGGTGGTGGGTATAGATGGCAAGTCTTCAGGACCCTTGCAGACTGGACCACAGCTCTGTCAGCTTGACCACTTCCTGTTCGCACACTCTTTTCTGATAATCCCTTCATGCCCCACTCCCCTGCTGGGGTGGGACATTTTAGGCAAGCTTAGGGCCACCGTTCACCTACCTTTCTCACTTTCCCAATCTCTCACCTTGCCCCTACTCTTCCTTTGCTCCCCGAGGCTCCAATTGTCAACCCTAGCATCTGGGACACTGAAATCCCTCTGGTAGCAACCCATCACACCCCCATCCTGATTAAACTATGTGATCCTTCCCACTTCCCAAGCCGCCCTCAATTCCCCATCTCTCAGACTCACCTATGCGGTCTTGAACCAATCATAGCCCGTCTCTTAGGCCAGGGCCTCCTAGTCCCCACGGCCTCGCCCTGCAGTACTCCCATTCTCCCGGTATGGAAAGCTGCTGGTGGCTACCAACTGGTCCAGGACCTTGGACTGATAAACGAGGTCATGACCCCTGCCCATCGATTGTCCCCGATCCCTATCCTTACTTTCTGACATCCCTAGCAGTACGACTCACTTTACTGTCATAGACCTCAAGATCCCTTTTTCACTATTCCCAGACTGACAGTTCCTCTTTGCTTTCACATAGACTGGCCCAGAAACCCAACAGTCCTCCCAGCTAACGTGGACAGTCCTCCCACAAGGGTTTAGAGACAGCCCCTATTTTTGGCCAGGCTCTGGCCCAGGATCTGGCTACGTGCCCTTTGGCCCCTAGAGTCCTCTTACAGTATGTGGATGATCTTCTGCTCTGCAGCCCCTCACAAGCTCTCTCTCAGACACATACCACTATTCATAACTTCCTCAGCTCTAAAGGATACCGAGCATCTCAACAGAAGGCCCAACTCACCCAGACCTCTGTAACTTACCTAGGTCTAAAGATTACCCCAAGAACTAAAGCTCTAACTACTGACAGACTCAGCCTTCTCCAAGACCTCTGCTCCCCTTCTACTGCGGAACAAATCTTGTCCTTTTTGGGGTTAACAGGATTCTTCCGGCACTGGGTCTCCAACTATGCTTCACTGGCTAAACCCCTCTACACAGCCGCAAAAGACACCCCTACTGGACCGCTCCCTTCAGAAACAGAGGTCCAAAAGGCTTGCTACAACCTCCGCTCAGCTTTGCTGTCCTCTTGCCTGCTCTTCCTGCCCAATCCCAATCTCCCCTATCACCTGCACACTGATGAAAAAGAGGGCATAGCCTTTGGAGCCCTCATACAGCCTGTGGGCCCTGAAATGCTGCCCATGGCATTTATCTCCAAACAGTTAGACCCCACAGCCCGGGGATGGTTCCCCTGCCTACGTGCCCTGGCAGCAGCAGCTTCTCTATACGCAGATGCAAAAAACCTAATTCTAGATCAACCCCTAGCTGTATTCTCACCACCCTGCCTGGCCGACCTCCTGGCTTCCAAATTCCTGTCAGACCTTAGCGACTCTCAGCTCCAGCAATTCGCCATTACTAAGACACCTCTGCCTCCCGCCAGTGAGTGACACGCCCTGTCCAATGCTGTCTGGCCTCATCCGCTGTGGCTGTTGCCAATCACAGCTTTGGCTATACTCTTCGCCATTGGACTGGCTGTCACGACCCCTCCCCTCCCAGGAATGGCCGCCCACACTCCGACTTTCACTGGCCTTTACTTACTTTATCATCTGTTCACTACTCCTGGAGTGCTATTCCTTTGGAACGGCCTGACCTGGCCATATGTCTCTAGCTTGCCTTGAGGACTTTATCTTGACCCTACTACAAGATCTCTGGCTGGCTATCCCGAGTATTGACTGTGACTCTTTCATCCAGGCAATTTCTGATCTGCACTTACAGGAGACCTTCCTCCTTTTCACAAAAGCTCAATTTGATTTTTTTCTCCTTTATCACTCTCCTCCTATTATCATAGCTAAACATGCTCTTGTCACTATTCCTCCTGGCTGTGGTAACACGGGTGGGACAACCTATGCCCTGCCCCTGGGGCTACACCAAACGAGACCACTAAAAAACTGGGTTCACAGGCTACACTTATGTCCACTGAGACTGTTATGTCTCACCTGCCCAGCCATGCTCCCATGGGGGTAAATGGTATTGGATGGCCAAGAGCCTTGGGACTGCCAAATCAAACTCAGCCCCTAACTGCTATAAAGCTAGAGTCAAAGACCTCTGTTTCACGACACAAACCCACTACGAAATGACAAATGGAAAGGGGGCCAAGATCAGAGACAAAAACAAATCCAACATAAGCTCCAATAGGACTTAATAAAGTTGACAATGAAAGCCTCTAATCCACACCATGAGTCCAATAAACTTCTACCCTGAGTTGTACATACAGCAAGGTGAAAAATGCAGAGGCAACTCAACATTCCATCAGTATTAACTTTTATTGATATCAGATTCCTTCCTGCAAGAGTATTATTTTTTTGTACATTATCTTCTGACCCTGATGAACTATGGAATGAGGTTAGTGACATTGTACAGGAGACAGGGATCAAGACATCCCCATGGCAAAGAAATGCAAAAAAGCAAAATGGCTGTCTGGGGAGGCCTTACNAGGGGAGGTGGGGGTCGGGATTGGGAGTTCATGTATACTCATGGCTGATTCATGTCAATGTATAGCAAAATGAATACAGTATTGTAAAGCAAAACAAACTAAAAAAAAAAAAAAAAGCCAAACAAAAAAAAAAAAGAGATGAGTCCCAGCTCTGTTGGAGCCTTCCCCTGAGGAGCTGGCTTATTACACCAGCTACAGAGCACCCCACCCTAGGGCTCTGAGCCTCAGCTCCACAGGGTCCCTGGAAAGCTTCTAGCTCCTACACTCTCCTTTTCCTTTTGTTCATGAATGCCAGGAATGGTAGTTACTGCCTGTGTTACCCCAGTGTTCCTTTTTTGTCCTTCAGTCATCAAATACCCGTTTAACCAAGTCCCTAAATTAAATTCTCTTAAAATAACTGGTGCAGATTCTGTTTTCTTGGTTGCATCTTGTCTGATACAGCAGATAAGACAATATTCCTTTGTTTCTTGCCTACTGATGAATATGGTGAGCATGGCAAACCTGCTGCCCTGAAATCTTGGGTAAGTTTGATAATGTGCGTATGTGCTAAGTCGCTTTAGTCGTGTCCGACTCTTTGCGACCCCATAGACTGTAGCCCGCCAGGCTCCTCTGTTCATGGGATTCTTCAGGCAAGAATACTGGAGAAGGTTGCCATACCCTCCTCCAGGGGATCTTCCCAGCCCAGGAATCGAATCCGAGTCTCTTTAAGTCTCCTGCACTGGCAGGCAGGTAGGTTCTTAACTACTAATGCCACCTGGGATACTGTAGTAAAGAAGAAAATGTGGAAGCAGTCGGCGGTGATAGAGTGGTTGGCCCAGGCATGTTCTCATGGCCTCTCACCCAGACCTTGGTAAAAAAAAAGGAGCGGGCCCTCCTCTGGCTTCTTCTGAGATGCTCTTCAGTTACAGGAGGGTTGCTGAAACTATAAACTTTGGGTGCCCCTATGTGAGAACACAGGCTTTGTAGCCACATATGTTTGACCTTGAGTATATACTTTTTTGGGACTTACGTGATTTCTCAGTGACAAACTGAATCAAAAGGTAACATCAGCTGACTCTGAATCATCGTTTTCAACAATCTTTGTCCCTACGTTTGTTTTTGTGGTTTTGCTTAGGTTTTTTACTTTGGGGATATGGACTTATTGGAGAAGGAAATGGCAACCCACTCCAGTACCCTTGCCTAGAAAATTTCATGGATGGAGGAGCCTGGTGGGCTACAGTCCATGGGGTCACAAAGAGTCAGACATGACTGAGCAACTTCACAACTTCATGATACTTATAACTAATATTATTTCACATTATAAATAAAGGTTCTCTGATCTTTCTTGGAGATGTCTCCCTGTGCCCTTTAAGAAGTCCAACAGTGGTTTTTTTTTTTAGATTCCTACAACTGACTGGGAAGATCCTATGCTGGATGGAAATGAGGAATAAAACAAAAGTTATTTTTCCAAAAATCAGTCTAGAAGAGGAGACAGAGCGTCATCTTTATGCTCATCATATAATCAAATATTGAGCAAGTGGAATATACCTCACACCTCACACTGTGTCATACATTCAAGCATCTTATTTAACACATATGATGAAAGGTACAGAATGTAATGATGGATTAATTTTGCCTTGGGAGACAAGAGAGTTGTCAGCTACCAGCTGGGTAAGTCAATCATGACATTCTAGGCAGAGTTAGTTATGCCAGCAAAGACGAGGAAGAATGGCATGCTGCAAGCAGAGACCAATATATTGAGGCAGGGGAGGGTAAAAGGAGGAAGAAATAAGGAGAGATAATGAAAACATATGAGGCCAGAAAGATAGGCAAGGATCAGATCACTGAAGAACAAATGAAGTCTGGACTTTATCCTGAAGCTAAAAGACCCATCAAAGGATTTTAGAGTATCATGATGAACTAAATAGTTTTAAAAATTACTTTGCACTTTTATATATAGAATGGATAAACAACAAAGTCCTACTGTAAAGCACAGAGAACTATATTCAGTATCCTATAATAAAGCATAATGGAAAAGAATGTATGTATGTATGTAACTGAATCACTTTGCAGTATAGCAGTAATTGACACAACATTGTAAATCAACTATGCTTCAATAAAAAATTACTTTGATAGTGGTTTGGAGGATGGAAAAGAAGGGAAAACCAGGAGATTGTGAGGGAAGAAAGTGTTCTAAGAATGAGGTAGCCAACATGGCAATGAAGCTGGGAATGAGAACTGACAAACTGATTTAGTAAAGGAGAGGTCAGTGGTGACCTTGACAAGGTGATTAAGTCAGAGGCAAAATCCTGATGAGAAGGAAGGAATTAAGACAGAGAATACAATGATGTAAAAAATTTTTTTGTACAATGGAGCCAAAAAATGAGGCAGGAACTAGAAGGTGATGTCAGATCAAGAGAAGGTAGTTTTGATTTGTTTTGTTTTGTTTTTAGGGTAGGGGATACAACAGGATAATTAACTCAATAGACAAAGAAAAATTGATGATGGGGACGAAGAGAGAATTTCCAAAGACTGTCTTTGGGATCTAGTGGACAAAGATAGGGAATGGACTTAGAGAAAAGCACGAGCAGTCATTTATAGTGAGAGGATAGGAGATGGAATTGATAGGTATGGATGCTGGCAAGTGGACTGATGCTTTGTAGGAGCTTGTGGAAGTCTATTTAGTTGGATAAACAATCCTGGAGTTCAGGAAAGAAGTTTGAGCTAAAGATAGAGGCAGTAGTTAACAGTTCATAGAGGGAAGTTAAAGGTATGAAGTAGAAAAGGATCTGCTGTAGGGGCTAAATGATAGAATAAGGAATGGAAACTAATTAACACTGTGGCTATTGACCATGAGTGCATTCAGAGTTCAGAGAAGTGAACAACAACAAAGGCAAGAGGTGAGAACTTTGAGTCGGAGGGGCAGGAGTTAGTGAGGAATCAATCCAGGATCAGAGTGGTAGTATGTGTATTAAAATGTAAAAAGAAGAGTGGTCTTGGCTAAGAACAGGAAAGATAAAATGGGACAGAGTGGGAGAAGGCCCTGACTGTCTGCCTTGATTTGATATACACATGGGAAGAATTTTACTTAATTAAAAGCAGGGGTTAAGGAAAGTTTATAGTTTGTAGGACTGATGGAAGTTTAGGTTACTAGGAGTGAAATCAGAAGGGCTGATGGTGAACTTGGTAGAGTAACAGTTGGCCACAGAATCAGGATTCTGACAATAAAAATGGAGAGCAGGTTTTGTAATGGATATTGGAACTAAAGACCTGGGGAGACCCAATGAACTCTCAGAGACATTATTCCAGGGGTCCTTCTCTACTTTAAAATTTTGTGACTTACATATTTATTAATAAAAACATAATTGTATTTATTGTAATACAGAACTTTAGATTTTAAATACC
The DNA here is from genome assembly GCA_006408695.1 of Aepyceros melampus. NCBI lineage: Eukaryota > Metazoa > Chordata > Mammalia > Artiodactyla > Bovidae > Aepyceros > Aepyceros melampus. The sequence goes on along the minus strand of SJXQ01007003.1, from coordinate 301,942 downwards.
TAATGCCATAATAATTTTGAACTGTCATTCAAATTAGTTGCTTGATTATTTAAGTTCAAAGCTTGTTTAAACAACTTGTATCCATAATCACTTCCTACTCCTCATATATATATGAGGCAAGACATTACTAATCATACTTGGTAACAAATAGCTGAAACATGTTTCTATTGATTTTAAAATAAAAAAAAGTTGGTACACTTCCTGGAATTAGAGAGTGTGAAGAAAAACATTTCTTTGTTTCTTTTTGATTCTATTCAGAAATTCAGGTCAAGCGAAGCAACAGGTACAATTTCAACTTGACATGAAAATAAGTTCCTTCTCATTATAAAGCAATTCATCTGTCTTTTGTAATTCTAATACTGTCCTTGATTATTTTTTTCTGAAATGAATTTGTACCTGATTGATATTATTATTTCAGGACATAATGTCACATGGAAACTCAGTAGGGGACCTGGGAAAATGAAGGAATATTCTGATAATGAAAAAAGGTTTTTCCAATTAAAGGGTTTATAACTGTAGAGCGGAAGCAGCCAAAGAAACAAAAAGATACAAATATCCAAAACCTGCGAGTTTCCCTACATCAGATGAAGCATAAGGAAAAAACCTCTTGAAGATTAGATTTTGAATCATGTATAAGTATATAGGGAAGAGGTACTTCCTTGAAAAGTGAGCAAATTCTATAAAGATGAATAAATTGTGTGCCCCCAAAGCCTAGCTCTTTGGTTTCTGCACATCAACTTCACAGCATTGGTTGGGTTCCAGAGAGGCCCAGAGACTCATCCAGCTGGGCACTCACCATCACTGACCACATTGTCATCTGTCTATGTTTCACACAGTGTTCAGGTAAAGTTCCAATATTTCAGACTATTAGGCAGGCTTTCCAAGAGAAGCTGGCAACTGTGGTTTCTGCTGATAGCTTCTTATAGTGCAAACACTTAGGGCCACTGGCCATAAACATTGACTTCAGTCATTAGTATGTTCTCTCCTGTTTGTTTGGGAGCTCTATTAAAACTGAAGCTTGGCTTAGACTCTGTTTTGTGTCTGTCACAGCTAACTATGGCACCCCACTCCAGTACTCTTGCCTGGAAAATCCCATGGATGGAGAAGCCTGGTAGGCTGCAGTCCATGGGGTCGCTAAGAGTCGGACAGGACTGAACGACTTCACTTTCATTTTCACTTTCATGCATTGGAGGAGGAAATGGCAACCCACTCCAGTGTTCTTGCCTAGAGAATCCCAGGGACAGGGGAACCTGGGGGGCTGCCATCTATGGGGTCGCACAGAGTCAGACACGACTGAAGTGACTTAGCAACAGCAGCAGCAGCTAACTATGTAAGTTTTCACGAATCGTTGCTATGATAGTTCCTACTACAATAATTCCACATTGGTCCTATTAATGGAAATATTGAGCAATTTAATAAAATATTTTGATTTAAAATATTGAAATAGTTTAATAAACTATTTTATTAAGAAAAAAGAGTTCAACCCCAAATGTGTTTTGGAAGCAGATAGACTCATCTGCTTGGCTCATTACTTCCAGTTTTAGATTTGGGTGGACCTCTTAGCAGTGCCAACAGTAGCATCACACACTAGAGTCAATCTGATTATGTACTTCTTGCACAATATCCTTTCCCAATGTGTGTTGTATAATCTGTTCCTGAGATAGTATAAATAGTGGTAGCAGATAGGCAGGTCTTTAACATAAAAGCTCTTCCAGTGATACAAAGTACAACAATCTGAGTTTAACAAAGTGCACTAAATTTTATCTATGATTATATTATATTTTCCAAAATATGTGGCCATTTTGGTGCTCTTTGTCCTGAGAGTTGGTACACTGGGTACTTTTCTTGCTGCAGTGTTTGAGCATGCTGTTATATTACCAAACAGAACAGAAACGCCTGTGCTAAAAGAAGCTTTGCTCTCGATGAACAAGAGTGTAAATGTTCTAGAGAAAGCACTTAAACTGGTAGCCAGGCAGGTATTGCCCCGATACACTGGCTGGGATATTGGAAAGAAAATCTGAAGCTTCACAAGAATGTGAGTGTTTCGAATTCAGTAGAAATTTTTTTGCTCTTACTTGTTTTGAGCAGGGCGCACATATCATTGTGACCCCAGAAGATGGAATTTATGGCTGGGTCTTCACAAGGGAGACCTTTTATCCCTATCTGGAAGATAACCCAGACCCTGAAATAAATGGATTCCATGTAGAGACCCCAGAGGTAAAGTCATTACCTTTTGATCTTTAAAAAATAAGTTGTGATATTGTAACATAGCAAATTTAGTAAGCTTGACTAGTATTGTTGCTGACAGTCTGTGGCACTAGACTTTGAGTTCTCTAATTCTTCATATTGTGCAACATCTGGCCTGTCTCCTGTTTGGTAAATGATTTGTGATGATGTCTGGTTGGTTATTTATGGATGAATAGTATGTGTACACATAGTTTTATAATAGATGTGATTAACTGGTTTTCAACAAAGTAAGAAAGTTGTGAAATCTAGGACTTAAGTTCTCACATGTAAGTAAAGGTTCACCCATGAATATCTGCCTCATTTGCAGGAATGGTAAAAAGATGAGTGTATTTATGTTCCAAAGGGCTTTGATATCAGCATGCAATGTCATCGGTATGGTGAGTGGAAATTGCACAGGGCTTGAAAACGAGGTGTTTTTTCTGAGACTATATCCTACCACCTCTTGGATGAGTGATGTGGGACAGAAAACCTAAACTCCTGAAGTAAAATAGGGATAATATAATTTCCTTTCCTACTTCACTTTACAGAGTAGTTGTATCTGTAGGGAATTTCCTGGTGGTCCAACGATTAGGACTCTGAGCTTTCACTACTGAGGGCCTGATTGGCCCTCTGGGGCCCTCCCCAGTCACTTACTGGGGAACTAAGATTCCATAAGCCAGGCAGCATGGCCAAATCCCACCCCTGACCTCATCCCACCCCCACAAAATGAATGTAAAGTGAAATAATAGATAGAATCTCTACAGTATGGTGCCCTCTTGAGTGTTAATTATTACTTAAAAAAAAATTACTTTTTTTTTTAAACAGGAGCTGGATCTGAAATTTTGCCTTCTTGTCTTTCAAGAAAGTGTAGCAATTGTTTATAGCTGTAGTTTGAGCATAACTTTCTGAAAGAAAATCTGCATAAAATAAAAGAAAGATTATGAAAATAAATCATTTTAGGTGTACTTACTTTTTAAAAATAGATCATCATGATGGCAAAATCAATGCATTAAAAAGTTATTTAATGTGCTAATTTTAAAATTTACAGGCATCTGCTTAAAGCTATTATCAAGTGCACAAAAAGAGAAACCTCTTTAATAATTCTGACCATTTCAAATTAATTGGAAAGTCAAGTCCAACGTTGCAATATAAGAGCTCTTATATGTGAGTCAGGTTTCACCCTGGGATTTTCACCTTTGAAAAAAATATTCTCAAAATGTTGCACAGTCTGTGTTTACAGTAACCATGTAATTATAAGTTAATGTTTGCTTACTGGGGATTTTCCCAGAGCAAGAAGGACTCATTATTTACAATAACTCAAGCGGCTTAGACTGAAATACACTCTATTTTCCTGGGCTGACAAAACTGACTTTCCTAGGGGAAAGATGTCCTAAAGACTGATTAATTAGTCTCCGATGAAGTATTTTAAGTAGGGAAAGTAGGTGACAGATGAAACTTTAATGTTATTGAGTCTTTCAGACATTCAAATGGCAAGCTTTCAGCTCTGTGTTGTAGAAAGGAAAAATCTAGTATTTAAGAAAATGCTAATATTGGTAAAGAAAGCCACCATTTCTTTCCTAGTCACACTCATCTCTAAAAGGGATAATTCAAGTCCATATAGTCATCCTTGTGTATTTAAATACAATCATTTAGAATACCGACACATCTCATGCTTCCTGGAGCTTTCCCCATGGGGAACTAATAGTAAACATTAAAGTGCCCTAATTATCTAGCCAAAAAAAAGAAAACCAAAATAAAATATATAATAGTTTTATTAAGGTCTTCCTTAATGAATATGCACATTGACAGTATTACTCTGTTTTTCCCGAAGGCAAGAGAAAAGAAATGGTCTGAAATAATAGTCATAAATCTGTCCTTTCTAATTCAGATTAGTTCAACATCAATTGTAGGGGGACTGAGAAACCATGGAGGGTCTGAATGGCCTCTACAAGCAATCACGTCATCAGTGTCCCTGGGCGGTCTTCTTGTTGTTACAAAGTCCATAATGGCATTATTTATTTATTGAGCACCTACTTGGTTCCTGAATCTGCACTTGGTACACTAAGCACATTGTCTCATTCAGTTTAAGTAGCAGGTATAACTATTCCCTTTTTATTTACTTATTCATTTTTTAAAAAATATACATTTATTTTTATTATTTTTATTTATTTGGCTGGGCCAGGTCTTACTTGCAGCACACATGATCTGCAATCTTCGTTGCAGCATGCAGGATCTTCAGTTGGAGTATGTGGAATCTAGTCCCCTGACCAGGGATTGAACCCCTGGGCACCTGCATCAGTAGCACATAATCTTAGCCACTACACCACCAGGGAAGTATCTCCCACTGTAAATATGAAGAAAAGAAGGGGGCTTAAGGTCTCACAATTAGTAATTAGCCTTGCTGGAATTCAAACACGGCCATTTCCACTGAGTCATGCTGACAGAACGGACTCTGAGTGCCTGGAAGCATTGTCTTCTACTTGAAATCTCCATAACTAGTAAATCCACTTCTTAGCGCATTCTAGTTGCAGAAATTTGGATCTTATTTTCCACTGAAATCTCTCATAACTTCCTTTGGTGTCCATACTGCCTCTATAGCATGTTCAAACATGTGACTTATCTTCAGATTAGAGTCTTTTAAGTATCTGAAGCCAGCTGTAGTCTTACCTATTTACTCACCTCAACCCCTTTTTACTTCTAGGATAAACATCCCCAGTCTGGAAGGTCTGGGCATTACTTTGAAAAGCAATTTCATAGTGTTCATTTATCCCAGGGTTTCACACAAGGGCCCTCTAAGGTAGAAGGGAAGCTATTATGCTACCTTGACATGTAAGGACACAGACAAAAGGGTGAAATCTTTTCTTTCTTTTCTTTTCCTTCCTTTTAAAAAATATTGCTAATACCTAAAGCTGCATTTCTGGAGGATGATCAGCCTGGGACCAACTATTTACTGCCTGTTAGTACGAACATGGCTTGCATCATGGAAAAGATTCTCTCCATTAGAAAAGCCCTCATTTGCCTTCCTGGGAGAACTCATAAGAAAATATGTTGCTTCTCTTCTTTCTCCTCTTCCTCTTCTGCCCATTCTGTGCTTCAGTCTTGCACTGCTGTTGTGAATCTGGCAACTAGAATAGGTTAGTTTTCATAAAGAAGAAGATTGTATTGCATGTGTGTGCTCAGTTGATCAGTCTTTTCTGACTCTTTGCAACCCCACAGACTGTAGCCTGCCAGCCTCCTCGGTCCATGGGATTCTCCAGGCAAGAATACTGGAGTGGATTATTATTTCCTACTCTAGGGGACTGGTTCCAAATAGGAAAAGGAGTACATCAAGGCTGTATATTTTCACTCTGCTTATTTAACTTCTATGCAGGGTACATCATGAGAAACACTGGGCTGGAAGAAACACAAGCTGGAATCAAGATTGTCAGGAGAAATATCAATAATCTCAGACATGCAGATGACCCTACCCTTATGGCAGAAAGTGAAGAGGAACTAAAAAGCCTCTTGAGGAAAGTGAAAGAGGAGAGTGAAAAAGTTGTCTTAAAGCTCAACATTCAGAAAACGAAGATCATGGCATCCGTTCCCATCACTTCATGAGAAATAGATGGGAAAACAGTGGAAACAGTGTCAGACTTTATTTTTTGGGCTCCAAAATCACTGCAGATGGTGATTGCAGCCATGAAATTAAGCTTACTCCTTGGAAGGAAAGTTATGACCAACCTAGCTAGCATATTGAAAAGCAGAGACATTACTTTGCCAACAAAGGTCTGTTTAGTCAAGGCTGTGGTTTTTCCAGTGTATGGATGTGAGAGCTGGACTGTGAAGAAAACTGAGCACCGAAGAATTGATGCTTTTGAACTGTGGTGTTGGAGAAGACTCTTGAGAGTCCCTTGGACTGCAAGGAGATCCAACCAGTCCATTCTAAAGGAGATCAATCCTGGATGTTCCTTGGAAGGACTGATGCTAAAGCTGAAACTCCAATACTTTGGTCACCTCATGCGAAGAGTTGACTCATTTGAAAAGACTCTGATGCTGAGAGGGACTGGGGGCAGGAGAGAAGGGGATGACAGAGGATGAGATGGCTGGATGACATCACCGGGAGTTGATGATGGACAGGGAGGCCTGGTGTGGTGTGATTCATGGGATCGCAAAGAGTTGGACATGATTGAGTGACTGAACTGGACTGAACTGAACTCCAGGGGATATTCAGGATCCAGGGATCCAACCTGTGTCTCCTGCATTGCAGGCAGATGCTTTATCACTGCGCCACCTGGGAAGCCATTGTATTGCATATGAGCTTTAAATCTTTTCTGTTGATTCTTAACCTAGAGTTGTTGTATGTTGTAACGACAGGCAAATAAAGTATCCAGTTTGGATTTTCAAAAATCACTAACACACTGTAAGTTTAAGGCAATATCTATTGAATTAGGCTTGGCTGTACCCCTGTGCAAAAAAACTCAGCTGTCTGGCCAAGGACAGTTCCATCTACATTGTGGCAAATATCAGGGACAAGAATCCGTGAAATGCCAGTGACCCTCAGTGTCCCCCTGATGGTCATTACCAATACAATACTGATGTGGTGTTTAACTCTGAGGGTAGGCATATGGCCTACTATAATAAGGTGAGAATTACTTGTGCCTTAGCTGATCTTGACTTATTTTTGTTTATGATATCTATGTAGACTTGTTTGTTGAATGTTGGTAAGGGGACTGTTATAAACACATTCCTTAATTATTACATTTAGTTGAAAAGGGGAGTTAACTTACTTTGACTTTTACATAAGGGTTCTGAATTTGAATTAGTCATAAAATAGAATCTGGCAGAATATTAAAGCAGATGTGCTAATAGCCTCGCAGGATTTTAATATTTTCTGAGAAAGAAGGAGAAATTCTGTTTCATCACATGATTTAATACTAGAGTAAGTTTTTTGACCCAGTTTGTTAGTGTTTGGTATTAAGCTTTAGTCATTCATTCCATTAGGATCTTTTTTTGATAGAAGTGATAGAAAAACCCCCAACTAAAATTGATTTGAAACAGTAACAACAAAAACAATGGAATGCCCTTGCTCAGGTATCTAGAAAATATAAATCATAGAAAGGATAGGTCTAGTTTTTGACAGGTCTGTATCTTAATGCCTGGAAGATGTCAGCCCTCCCCACCTCTCTCTCTCTCTCTCTCTCTCTCTCTCTCTTTTTTATGGTGTGTTTTTTTTTATCCTCTCAGGCCATGCCATACTGTTTGCAGGATCTTAGTTCTCTGGCTAGGGATCGAACCTATGTCCCTTGCATTGGGAGTGTGGACCACTGAACCACCAGGGAAAGTCACCCTCTAGCTCTCTTAGTTCCTTGTAAAAAAGTTCCAATTTTTCTCAGCTGATTATCCTTCCAGAAGCCGCATGGCTGCTGGTTACAAAGCACATATCCTAATAGTGACAAAATCCAGAGGAAGACTGAATTTCTCTTTCCTAGAAACCCCACAGAAACCTTCTTATTCCCTCAGTCTGCCTAGGGGCCACATGCCTCGCTTGAGTCGATCTCCTGGGAATGAAGGATGAGCTGCCTCCTGAGCAGAGGACAGAAGAGTCTGGGAACCTCGGTGGTGGGGGTGCGATGGGTGTGGCCTGAGCACAGATGCACACATCAGGCCAAACAAAAACCTGAGGGGAACATCAGGCTGCACTCTTGAGCCCAGGGTAGATGGAGTTTGGGAGCAATAATCAAGCTGGAGAAAATGTTCTAATGGCTTACTAATTAACAAGGTTTAGCTAGTACATTGTCTAAGTTCCAGTTTACTTCACCTCACTTATACAAACCTAGCCATACCATGGGGAGACATAACAAAGTTTAGTTTATTAACACGAGTTAAACTTCACATGGGCAGTGATATTAGTACTTACAGAATTGAGTGGAAAACCATCAGAAACTTGTGAGGTTAGAAATTTCAAGTGACTTTAAGACAAACATTCATCTTTTAAATATCATTTGTAGATATGATCTCATTGGTTGATTCATTGGTTGTGAGAAAAATGAAGTGTTTCGGGGGTTTTTCGGTGGTGGGACCAGTGAGGGGGTGGAGTAAGATAGGGGCGGGGCTGATGGGGGCGGGGGCGAGAGGTATCAAAAAATGGGCCAAAGAACTAAATAGACATTTCTCCAAAGAAGACATACGAATGGCTAACAAACACATGAAAAGGTATTTTGTATTTTTTGGATGCCAATGTAAATGATATTGTGTTTCTAATTTTAAATTCCACTTGTTCATTGCCAGTATAAAGGAAAGAAATTGAATTTTCTATAAATTTTGTATCCGGCAACCTTGCTATAATTACTTTTTAGTCCCAAAGTTTGTTGTTAATGATTCTTTTGGATTTTTCATGTAGATGATAGTGTCATCTGTGAATGAGGACAGTTTCATATGTTCCTTCCCAATATGTATACACTTTACTTCTTTTTAGTTAGGACTTCAAGTACTAAATTGAATAGGGGTAGTGAGAGGGGATGTCCTTACCTTGTGTTTTACCCAGTCTCACTGGGAAAGCTTCAAATTTCTGACCATTAAGTATGATGTTAGCCATAGGTGTTTTGTTTGTTTGTTTCTATAGATAGTCTTTGTCAAACTTTCTTTTTTATTTTTAGTTTACTGAAAATTTTTATCATGGTTGGTTATGGTACATTACTGTTTACTATAGTTCAGACTTTATTCAGACTTTGCCAGTTTCTTCATTAGTGTTCTCTTGTACTCCAGGATCCAATCCAGTATTTCACAATGCATTAAGTTGTAATTCTGGTGACAATTTCTTCAGTCTATTTTGTGTGTGACCTTGACAGTTTGGAAGAGACTGTTCAAATATATTACAGAATGTTCTTTAATTTTAATTTCTGTGAGGAAACTTCATGGTTAGACCAGGGTCATGGATTTTGTTGGGGGATAGCACTGAGATAATATATTGTTCTCATTATGATGTACCTACATCATATTGGGAAGTTGATGTAACTAGTTGATATGTTACATTTGATCATTTGTTTAAGACCTCGCTCATCAACTTTAATTCTAAAGTTACTGTTTTTCCATTTCTGTATTCTGTTATTTGAAACTGATTCACTAAGAATTCCCAGGTCCAGCCTGTATTTGAGGGCCGGGATAGGGTTTAAAGTCAACCTCCTGAAGAGAATTTTAAAGGAATGACTAGGCTTCCTTAGTGGCTCAGATGGTGAAGAATCTGCCTGTGATGCAAGAGATCCAGGTTCAGTCCCTGAGTCAGGAAGATCCCCTGGAGAAGGGACTGGCAAGCCACTCCAGTATTCTTATCTGGAGAATACCATGGACAGAGGATCCTGACGGGCTATAACTCATGGGATCACAAAGAGTTAGATACAACTAAGCGACTAACGCTTACTTAGATTAATAAATAAATATTTTAAAAGTCCATCAGTTTTACTTTCCACTAGGACATATTTCTACATTAAAAAAAAATCTCTAGTGTCTTCTATCATTTTTAAAAGTGTTGCTCCTGCTAACTCACATCAGTCGTGTCTGACTCTGTGCGACCCCATAGACAGTAGCCCAACAGACTCCCCCATCCCTGGGATTGTCCAAGAAAGAACACTGGAGTGGGTTGCCATTTCCTTCTTCAATGAATAAAAGTGAAAAGTGAAAGTGAAGTCGCTCAGTTGTGTCTGACTCTCAGCGACCCCATGGACTGCAGCCCACCAGGCTCCTCCGTCCATGGGATTTTCCAGGCAAGAGTACTGGAGTGGGGTGCCATTGCCTTCTCCGTGGAATCCTTAAACCAAAATGTTTTACAGCCACTTGTCTAACTGCTGAAGTGACCATGGTCTTTTATCCAGATTGCTCTTCAATTATGTATTTGGAAATATGCTACCTCATTGCTGTATTGCTTCTTTTAAATGAATCTCTGTATCCCAACCTTCTTTTCCCTCTTCTATAGCTCAATTACTGTTGTTTCATACCCTTTCCATTTATAGACAGATAAGTAGTTTCAGAATTGCTAATTGACTCACCTCATATGACCAAAAGCCTTAATCTTTCTATTTCGCTACCATTGTTTGTTTATACTGTCAATACATGCAATTATTTTTTATAGCTGTACTCACTTCAGGGGACTGAAATGCATTCTGTAATATTTCTGTGGGAAATATCTAAAAGATAACAGCATATTGTTACATAGAATCCATTTAAGGACTATCAAGATGAAAAAACAAGTATGATCTTTAGAAAATGGTCATGTTGAAGCCACACAAACTGTGATAACAGTTTAGATATTACTGCTATAAAATGCTGTAGTTGATGAAAAAGTAAAACATTATTATGTCTTAAGTTTAAAATATTTTCTAATGTGCATCATTTTAAAAAGAACTATTTCTTTTCAAATATACTTGAATTTTTTCAAAACTTCTTAAGCCAATATAGTACATTATTACAGATCTTAAGGAACTAAGATAAGGATGCCTTTTAGAAATATTAACACCTGTGTTTTTTAAGTGGTGAAATGATGAAGAGTGAGTTTTTGTGTTGTAAACATGTGCTGTGCTTCCCACATGTGGTTCAAAGGATGACCAGTGCATATTTGACATGAACCAGGATGATCCAGGGGGCTTTTTATTAAAGAATTCATGGGCCTCCCTTACAACTTATTGAATCTGAATCTCTTTGAGTCTGATGCCATAACTGGAATCTTAAATACTGATGACAGAGACTTTTTGTTTATTCTAAAATGTATAGTCACTAAAGTAAAAGAAAACACCAGGTAACCTTCTGTTTCAAGAAGTTGATTTGATTTTTGTACAAGAGTTCACTTCTTGTGTGTTCTCACCAAGAATAGTTCTGCTGTTAATAGAGCCTGTGTAGGTAATAAGAGCTGGTGTAGGATGATATACAAGGATAACTCAGTGTATCAGGGTAAATTCTTGAAAAGTACAAGTCCTCGAAGTCACTCAGGAATGAAAAAAATTTAGCCAGGATGTTAAGCATGGGGAGGTTCATCTTAAGTACAGAATTCTTGAAGACAGCAGTACTCTTGAAGGCCGCAGCCCTCTAAAACTTTTATTTGATTGAGAACTCCATAAATATCGAGGGGAAAAAAAGTACCTTTTGGAATTTGAAGCATACACTTTAAGGACTCATAGGAAAGCTAAGAGGAACTTATTAATATAATAGAAATTCAGAAATGGTTACAAAAAAGGTAGTTTCTACTATTGTTCAATCCCAATTCCCAAACTCATTGATATTCAGAATTCTTGCTTGAAATGTAAGATGAAAACTGTAGTTTTACATTGTGGAGCTGAAACACAGTTTAGATTAAATCCAGCTCTTGTAAGTTTCCATTGCAAATTACCAAAGGATTTTAAATTAAATTGTCGATGTGCCTCTTTCCTTTTGGTACTGAATGCCCTAGGACCTTCTAGGAACCTGGGATGGAGGGCATGTGTGGAAATGTTCTTTGTAGTAACTTTTCTCTGGATTTAATTTGCACTGCATTCAATGAGTACACTCTTATTATATTTTTTCTGGGAGAGCTGAAACTAAATTGTAGCAGTGTGTTTAGAGGGAAACACATTTAAGCTATTTGTATGGAGACAAATCATGATTTTGTGGCCAATTTTAAAAGTGTACTGTGTCAAAATGACATAGGTGTTCTTATTTATGTGGATAACTGAAGAAAAATGTATGCTTTTGAAATATTTTGTCCTGCATTGTTGGTTTCTGATAAAAGTTTGAGTTATTGCTTAAAATGACGTTTTAAAGTTCCTCTTCAAGTTGTATAGGATTATGAATTGCATTTACACTAAGTAGTGATGGATTTCTTGGTTTCTTTCATTAGACTTTTTGATTACCAGAATGTATTAGACATTTTTGCTTACATGAAAAATTGAAACCCATTTGATTTTAAAATACTATTCAGCCTATGTTGATTGTGTACAATATGTTTAAAAAAATGATGTGTAAGATAGAAAGATGAATAAGATAAATTTTCCTAACTTCAAAGAGCTTGTGATTCAGCTGGCTAGATTATGCATGTACTTGAATAAACGTGAGGCACTTGAATCTATTTAGATTGTACTAAGAAGAACAGAGAAGTTACCATGGCTGTTCATTGGATCAGGGACGGCTATCAGGAAATCTGTGATTTTGCCTTCTTTGATGAAATCCTAATGGCATGAAACCTCTTGATGATCATTTTCTCTTGATTTTGCAAGGTTCACAGTATAAACAAATGCTTGGGTGAAAATGTTCAACTACTAGAAGGAAGAAGGGAATGACATTTAACATAGCACATAGGTAGTATACACAGACATGATAGAAAGGGTTTTGTTTCCAAAGACTCTACCCTCTGCTCCCCACCAAGGTCATATAGAACCAATTCTCTAATTCTCTTCCAATTCTCTAAGAACTTATAATTTACTTGGCACAGGCAGGAAACCATCTTGATTTAGAGTTTTTAATCTAAAACTTTCTGAAGTTGCTTCTTCACTGGTTTTGTACTAAACCCTTGGAGAAATTAGGTGATCCAAAAGAACATTAAGGAAACCCTAACATTTTAGCCATTGTGAGTGAAAATTGTCTTTTTTATTCTCCCTAAATCTAGTTATAATTCATTTGCATTAGAGATAAAACTCATTTATATACTGCAGTTCCAACAGCATAAGGGAGGCATTATTTGAACACAAATTGCAGTTATACAAAAGAATTTATTTGAGCATAAGGATAATTAACCAGAATACTATGTAAGTTTTCCATCATCTATAAAGAAAAAGAAAGCTTAGTAAAGAAAGTTATATGTAATGCATAAATCTGTTATCAGTGCAGATGACTCCTAATCCCCACTCTGAAGAGAATATGAACAGCAGGAATGTATCCAAGGATTTTTTCATATATCAGTGACAAGAATTCTTACGGAACAGGAGGAGGGAGTTATGGTACTGTTTAGCCAAGACTCCTGTTGGTGCCAAAAGAAAAAAAAAAAAGAAAGAAAATCCCAGGATTCTTTTGGTTAGGAGGTTAAGAATCATTCCAGAAAGTAAAAATCTGTATAAGAATAGGCTGTGACACAATTTGATTATGCTTTCTTCTGTTAAAAGTCCTCTTGCAGTGTGGTAGTTCACCTAATAAAGTGATATTTTTATTTTTCCATTCCAAAACTCACCCATATTTTTCTTCATTGAGTTCCACATCAAAATACAGTTGTATTACAAGTTAAGAAAAGTTGCACTTAATGATCAGGAATATTATCATAAGTATTATAAAACATACTAATAAATTCCACAATAATATAGGGAGTAAAAAGATGAGGAGGAGGTATTAAGTTAAAAATAAAACACCTGATTTTGATATGTGATTTGGCATCCTAATAGTTATTTCTGGCACATGTATCTATAGACTTATTCAAAGTAATAGATCATTTAAACTTGAAAATATGTTTCCTTTTAATATAATTTATATATATTGGATAGAGTTGTTTATTAATATTCTTTAAAGTACTTGGAAAAGTTTGTCATATTTTTGAGGAAGAACTATATAATCTGTTCTTGAAGTGAGATTTAAATATTTCAAATATTCAAAGACTGTGTAAACATCTTTTACTTTTTTCTTTGTCCTTACATTGGTCTATGAATTATTATAAAGGTTTTGAAGGGCAGCATAGTCCTTGACTCCTCATGACATTTTACTTATGAGAACATTCAGTTCAGTTTTGGACTTCTATGTCAATTCAGATGCAAATTCTGCTGTGATTTTAATTATATACTGAATATACATTTGTTTATCTCAAGCAGCCATTTCAAGATAATGACTCCTAACTAATGTCATCAACTAGAGTCTAAGCAATGGCCTTTGGTAAATCTCCACAAGTGTTCAGCTGAGGGGATGTTTTTAATTTGGGAACTTTATGGTTGATTATGTCACAATAGTAGAGATGTGGATTTAAAAAAAAATGGAAGAATGTTTTACCCAAACTATCTCCTTTTTAGCAAAGTCAGGAGGAGTAAGAGGAGAAAGGGAAAAATTGGGAATGGCAGAAGAGTCATTTGCATGTGCTCAGAAGTGAAAACGTAGAGTTAAAGTTGTGAAAAAAACTTTTGAAGTGACTCCCTCCTTCATTTTCTCTCAAATTTAAGCACTCTTTGGGGATTATAGATTTCCTGGTTATGGTTAGGAGATAAAGACTTTAAAAATATTATTAAAAATGCTTTCAGAGGAATACATTTGTGCAGTTTGAGATAAGAATGGTAAATTTAATCATTCAGCCTCATTTGAGATCAAAGACACTTGTGTTAATCCATGTTGTATGGCATCTAACTATGATACATGTATATATTTACCCTGTTTAAATTAAAACATTATAGGTGTTTTTAACTTAGTCAGGGCACAACATCAACAGTTTAAAATTCTTGGGGATGAATGACTGCATTTTGCTATAATTAAGGAATGTAATGAAAATATAAAGAGTGGACGGCCAGTGCTCTGGTTGATCCATGGCCAGCGACGTTCTGACTTCATTGACACGTTTCATGGAAAGGGTGTCTAATGAAGGATGGAATTGTAGACAATTCATTCCATGCTATGAGGTTAACCACAAGACTTGAAGAAGTCACAAAACTTATTACTCCTGCAGATGTGCTGGAACTAAAAGCAGGGATTGAAATTCTGAAAGCACTAAGGTTTTTTTATGACTTGATTTTATTGTGAAAACTTTGATTAGGTGGTTGATTTAAACAATATAAATAAATAGTGTGTATATATATACATACATACATTTACACACACACACACACACACACACACATGTTCATGTGTGTGCTCAGTTGTGTCCTACTCTTCGTGAATCATTGGACTGTAGCCTACCACGCTCCTCTCTCCATGGGATTTTCCTGGCAAGAATGCTGGAGTGGGTTGCCATTTCCTCCTCCAGAGACTCTTCTTGACCCAGGAATTAAACCTGTGTCTCCTGCATTACAGGCAGATTCTTGACCCCTGAGCCACCCAGTGGCTTTCTCTCTCTCACACACACATATATATTTATTTAAAAATATACATGTACAGATGTGTATATACACATATGTATATATAAATAAAAATGTTCTTTTATAAGAGACTAATATAAAAATAAAATGAAGTGTTCTCAAAAAAGAAGAGAAAATATATATTTTCAATGCTTCTTTGACAAGCACTTCTTTTTATTGGTGTTTCAGCAGTATAATTAAGATAATTTTGAAGTGGTAAATGCTGAAAGTATAAATATATACTACATTTGCCGCTTCATACTATCTTCACAGGCAAGTCTTCCCCAATGTTATTACTTCTTATACTCCAGCATTCTGACTCTGGGGTTTCCCAAGTGGAACAGTGGTAAAGAATCTGCCTCCCACTGAAGTAGGCCCAGGAAACACGAGTTTGATTCCTGGGTCAGGGAGATCCCCTGGAGGAGGAAATGGCAACCCACTCCAGTGTTCTTACCTGGGAAATCCATGGACAGAGGAGCCTGATGGGCTACAGTCTATGGAAGTGAAAGTCACTCAGTCATGTCTGACTCTACGACCCCATGGACTGTATCCATGAGATTCTCCAGGCCAGAATACTGGAGTAGGTAGCCTTTCCCTTCTCCAGGGGATCTTCCCAACCCAGGAATCGAACCAGAGTCTCCTGCATTGCAGGTGGATTCTTTACCAACTGAGCTATGAGGGACGCCAGTCTATGGGGTCGCAAAGAATTGGACATGACTGAGTGAGCGCACACACATTCGCTCATCTCCTAGCCTAGCAAATATGGTGCCATCATTATGAAATTAATAAGGCAGGTAGATAAATTTGATACTTTTTTCTCCGACCTTTCTCACTCTATTTTCTGTAATAGCTGGACACCATGCTGTTTAAAATTTGGTGACAATATGATGGTATGAATAGAAGTTTGACAGTTCTTGCCCTAGGCCTGAGAAAAGGGATATGTGAGAATTAGTCACATGGAAATCAGAAAAAAAAAAAAAGCTTCACTTCTTTTCTGTTTTTTAAGTATTAAAATTTTACCTCCTAAAGGCAACTTAGGAGAAGACAATGGGTTCAGGCATAACAAGGAAAAATGCATGCATTTTTAAAAAAGCATACACAGCATTTTTTACAAACCATAAAAATAATTTCTTTCCAATATTGAGTTTAGGTAGATTCCCTACGATTCAGGAAGGAGAATGGAATGAGAGGAGAAGCAAGATGCAGAGCATTTACTTCCACCTGCCCTCTTCCCTCTGTTTCCCCACTCTCCTCTTCCCTCAATCTCTGCTGCCCAGGCCTTTGGCAATCTCATTTTGGCAGGGCACGAAGTGACTCAGTGCTCCAGTCCTAAAGAATTCTGTGGTTGGAAATTAAAGGTGACTAAACATCAACCTCGACTCATAGCCAGGAACTGGTGGGCATGGTGGTACCCCTCATACCCCCCACGCTAGTATGGTTAGATGATACATGATACCTTGACATTAAGTCATCTCTCAAGAAGTTACATGAAAACCTGGGAAATTAGGAGAGGGTTTCCTAAATGAGTTATGTTTAAGTTTTGATGATCTTGTAGAATGTGAGCTCAAGAAATTGGGTTGAGTTATGGAAATTTATTCAATAAGTTTTTTTTTCTTTCCTACGAGTTTGTGGCCTGAAATTGTAGTAATTGAATATCCATGGGATTAGAACAAAGGATATGGATTAAACATTAATCTGCAAAGTCAAATATATTATGCATGTTGAGTAGCTAATAGAAAAAGACTGGCATTATTTATGGATTAAATTGATGATAAGAGCCTGCACAAGAATAAATCTATTCTTTTGTGAATAATTATTTTTCTTATGTTTAAGGAGTCAGGGAGGGAAGAACTGGGAGCTATGGATTAGCAAGTGTAAATTATTTTATATAGGATGGTTCTACTAATATAGCACAGGGAACTATAATCAGTATCCTGTGATAAACCATAATGAAAAATAATTTTAAAAAATAATGCTGATATGTGTATAGCTAAGTAATTTTGCTGTACAGCAGAGATTGGTATAACACTATGAATTGACTATGCTTCAATAAACAAATTTTAAAAAGAAAGTTGAAGAAAATGTATTTAAAAAATGATTCTAATTCCTTCAGAAAAAGAAAATACATTAATACCCATGTATGCACTATAGGTTATGCTGAAACATTCTTAGCCTCATTTACTTCACCTGTACCTTTTTATATTTTTGCATTTCAAGTATTACGTATTCAACTGTCATGAATGCTAAACTCAAATGTTTCCTTACTATTCCCTAGCAATCATGCTGTATTTCTCAAACCTTTTCTTTCCTGGATGCTTTTCCCATAACTTTTCCTCTTGACCAAACCTTCTGATTTATCCCTAGTTTTACAGAGATAGAAAAGGAAATCAGGTGAGCTCTTCCAGTTTCTTACCACACCAGTGTTTCATCATCTGTGACCATATGCTCTGCTTCTTTGCCATATTCAAGTCAATATTTGTTATGTTTGCACTGAATGTTTTCCTCCATGTTTATTCAAAGACCACATTCAAGCAATTCTTCCCTCTCCTTCTCCTTTTCTTTCTGGTTACTACAACCAGCCTAAAACAGACAAACAAACAGAAACTATAATGACTTTTAATTAAAAAGAAAAAAAGCAACGTTCTTTGATGCTCTTCCCCTATTTCCCTCTGGCTATTGTCTCATCTCTTCATTCCCTTCTAAAGCAAATTTGACAAAGTGGCAGTATGTATTTGCAGTTAGTAATTAGTCACATTCTCTCATGAAGTTTATGGACTTTCTGCTCACCCACCCAGTCCACAGATAATGTTCTTGAAGTCACCAATGCCCAGCATTTGCTGAAGTTTATAGTCAGTTCTTAATCCTCTCATCCTTTGGTTTCTCTGCAACATTGAATACAGATAAGATCTTCCTTGTCCTTGAAGGGCTATTTTCACTTGTCTTCCACTTTCCCTCCTACCCTACTTTTTGTTAATCAAACTGCCAGACTAACAAAAATAAAATTTGCATGTAGTACATTACAAAATTGCATTATAGTTGATTTACAGTACTGTGTTACTTTTGAGTATGAGGAGGTGAATCTTAAATCTTTGGAATAATTGAAGAAATATCATTTTTAGTGGACTTGAAAATATTAGCAATAAAGTAACTCATTTAAAGGACAATTTAAATATTAAATTTTAGCTTCTATTTGATGAACTTTAAAAAAGGAGACATATTTAATATTCCGTTTATTTTCTGATGATTTTTAAAGATATTGGGTTTTAAAAACTTGTGAAATATTACTTTTGAAAGAATTGCATAAATTCATCCAGTTTTTTAAGTGAAGCTTGAGAAAGAGAATATGTAAAGATACAAGAGAGACGCTACTGGTAATATAACTAATAATTTAGCATGCAGAAAAAATTATCAATTAATATGCTATATATTTATACCATTTGTGGAAAAGAAAGAAGTTGCTAAAAATAATTAAAATGTAGTCAAACTTTGGGAGGAACTGTTTTTCTTCAAGAGTAAGTACACCATTTTAAGAACTGTTAAAATTACTTATTGGTGAAACCCTGTTAAAAAAAAAAAAAGACGTTGTGGTACATATATACAATGGAGTATTACTCAGCCATAAAAAGGAACACATTAGAGTCAGTTCTGATGAG
This sequence comes from Aepyceros melampus, assembly GCA_006408695.1. Classification (NCBI taxonomy): domain Eukaryota; kingdom Metazoa; phylum Chordata; class Mammalia; order Artiodactyla; family Bovidae; genus Aepyceros; species Aepyceros melampus. The sequence goes on along the minus strand of SJXQ01007003.1, from coordinate 283,044 downwards.
GTGGATGAACCTAGAACCTATTATACAGAGTGAAGTGAGTCAGAGAGAGAAAGATAAATATCATATTCTAACACATATATACAGAATCTAGAAGAATAGGACCAAAGAACTTATTTACATGGCAGCAATGGAGAAACAGACATAGAGAATAGACTTATGGACCTGGGGAGAGGGGAGGAGAGGGTGAGATGTATGGACAGAGTAACATGGAAACTTACATTGCCATATGTAAAATAGATAGCCAACAGGAATTTGCTGTATGGCTCAGGAAGCTCAAACAAGGGCTCTGTATCAGCGTGGAGGAGTGGGAGGGAGGTTTGAAAAGGAGGGGATATTTGTATACTTATGGTTGATTCATGTTGAAGTTTGACAGAAAATAACAAAATTCTTAAAGCAATTATCCTTGAATAAAACAAACAAAAAGAAAAAAACAACAGAAAAAAATTTAAAAAATAAAAATGATTATGATTCCTATTTGTTATGATATTCCTTTTTAAAATCAGTATTTATCTGGGCCTTAGTTTTTGTTATTTTTTTGGTAACATCTACCCAAAGAAGCTGCAATAGATTATCTGGCTTTCCCTTCTACTGTTACAAAAGAAGAACACTGGAAAAATAAAATATAATTACAATGTGAATGAAATGTATTATTAATGGGAGCTTTAAGTAACACCAACATTATCTCACTTATTTTAAATAATAAGGAATTTATTATTACATAATAAAATGGAGTCTTATTTCAAGGAAGACATAAATTTGATAAAACTCAAAGCTAGTCTTTCTGTGATGGCATCAAAAACTCAGGTTCTTGTCACTCAAATCTTACAATATTAATTCCCTTGTGATTATAGTTGGAGTAGGCAATGGCAACCCACTCGAGTACTCTTGCCTGGAAAATTCCATGGATGGAGGAGCCTGGTGGGCTGCAGTCCATGGGGTCCCTAAGAGTAGGGCAGGACTGAACAACTTCACTTTCACTTTTCACTTTCATGCATTGGAGAAGGAAATGGCAACCCACTCCAGTGTTCTTGCCTAGAGAATCCCAGGGACAGAGGAGCCTAGTGGGCTGCCATCTATGGGGTCACACAGAGTCGGACACGACTGAAGCGACTTAGCAGCAGCAGCAGCAGCAGCATGATTATAGTAGGCTAATGTGCTGTGCTGTTCTTAGTTGCTTCAGTCAGGTCCAACTCTTTGCAATCCCATGGACTGTAGCCTGTCAGGCACCTCTATCTGTGGGGATTCTCCAGGCCAAGAAGGCTAGAGTGGGTTGCCATGCCCTCTTCCAGGGGATCTTCCCAACCCAGGGATGGCAACCAGGTCTCCTGCATTGCAGGTGGATTCTTTACTGTCTAAGGAACCAGGGAAGCCCAGTAAGACCATAGCAGGTCCAAATAGTCCATCTTTATACTCTTAATGCAGAGTAGAAAAAGGATTAGCTTTTACCTTGTAGCCATGCTTACTATTAACACAGAATTTCACAGGGATTTTTCCAGTGGAGTATTTTTCAAGTCTCACTCAAGTCAAGGGGAGTGAGATGATCTTCTTTAACCTAAGTCAGTCATTATTTCCACAAATAAAATGTGAGGAAGTTGAAGACCAGAATTAAAATCAGAATCCAACAGAGAAGGAGAAGGAGAATAAAACTATTGAATAGAGAGCCCACAGTATATGCTACTGGTGGGAGTCAACCCACATGACAAAGAACTGGCAATAATAGTAATAATAAATGCTCACATATATTACTCTAAAAACAAAACATTAAAAATTGGAATGTATTTCATTTTAGTGTGACATCAGGTAAGTGTACTTTGAAAATATCAATAACTGTGTTATACTTTACAAAAGATTCCTATATCCACACAGGTCATCACAAACTGACAAGAATTGGCATAGGGACTCAGGGAAAGACACAAATCATCAGGAATCTTTCCTGAATCTTTTCTTTGATTCAACTAACATTTTTGAGAGCCTAGATTCTGCTAGTATGAGGTTGACGATAATGTTTGTTCGAGTTTTTTCGTACAGTCTTATGGAAAAACCTGAATGAACATTTTGGCCAGCTGCCTGCAATGCAGGAGATCCAGGTTCAATCCCTAGGTTGGGAATAGCTCCTGGAGAAGGGAAGAGCTCTCCACTCCAGTATTCTTGCCTGCGAAATTCCAGGGAGAGAGGAGAGAGCTATAGTCCATGGGGTCATAAAGAGTCGGGCATGACTGCGCAACTAACACTTTCACTTTCAGTATAAAAATGATTTAAGTAGTTCCTACCCTCAAGGAACTAATGAGTATGAAGGATAGATGGTGTGACAGCTACAAAAATGATTGCAATAAGAGTGTAAATATCTGAAGAAAATGGAGGCATCAAAGTATGCATCTCTCAGTATTTCCTCCCAAAATAATGCTATATAGAATAGCATTACAAAAGGTGAAATTACACAAAACTTCACTATCAAACATAGTTTGGAGTCAGAGAATGCCCAAACTTCAATGTAACTATAAATAAAAGAAAACCAAATTCTAATGAATGATCTTTTGCTGGACTGGTGGTGGCAGAAGCCAAGCAAAGGTTGACTGAGATTAACTGTGATGGAGGGAAAAGAGAGGAACTAGAGATGGGCCTAAACGTCATTTGAAACCATCACCAGAAAGAATCAGATCATCCTCAGCAGGAAAATATTTAGAAGTGTCCTGGTGAATCAAAGATAAGTTTTAGAGAAAGACTTAAAATATACATGATAGGAAGTAATAGCCTTTGGGATGCCTAGGTTTTGGTGAAGAGAAAAGGCAAAAGGGAAGAAGGAGCCACCCTTTGGAAACTGGGGTTGAAGAGAAGAAGCAAAAGGGAAAACTTAGGATCTTGCAAGACAAAAGAGAATCAATTAATTGAAATATATATATTATTCTCTACCAGACAAAAAAGAAACAAACAGTACTAAAATATCTGCACTGATAGATAAGAATGTTTTAAAAATAGTATCAGAATTATGAGGTACATTAAAAATCCCTATCACTCAAAACTATTGATAGTAAAAAAGAAAAAAATCAATTAAGTCAACAAAACTAAAATAATAAGTATGTAAAGCAAAAGAAAGCAAAAAACAGAAATAGTATAGATAGATAAAAGCTAAAATTAATGAGATATAGAATAGAAAAGCAATGTCTATTTATTAAATCAAAATCTTATTTTTTGAGACAAATAACAGATAGTTACTTACATAAACAAAAATAAATACAAGAAGGGTAAACCAAAATCAATGAGCTTAATTGGTTATGAAAAGTGAGACATGTAGGAAGAATAGGAAGAAGGAACTAAATATAGTATAGAAGGAATAATGAAGGGATGACACTCAGCGTATTTCTTTGCTTGGTTTGGCTTTTAGTATGTTGGTGATATTTAACATATGTAAAATATAAATAAATAATTAAAATTAACCAAGACATGGGAAGAATCCAGAGTGAATAAAAGTAATAATGAGCATAACTGTGTTGCAGAAAATTAACATAAATGTACTGAGGGATTATGGAAGAAATTAACCAATTAATTTTGGAAAATAGCATTTGACTTGATATTGCAAAGCCACAGACGAAAATGAGTGGATACAAGTATAGTAAATTTTTTTGCAAAGTTATGGGTTAGCAATTTTGAAGCTACTTTGCAAAGATTGTAGATAATGAAAACTAAAGGTTTCTCACTTTCAGAGAAAAGTGTTACAAATATGGAAAGAAGTAATACTAAACTGAACTCTCTTTGTTGGATTAGAATTAGATATATACAGACATATGTGTATACATGCATACATACATACATACTGTTTCTTAGCTTTGCTCACTGAGATGCAATAAAACCCTAGGAGCAATGAGCTCAGCTGGCTTCCACAGCTTGATTTCTGAATACCATTCTCTAACCAAAGACATGAGACTAACTTGCAGAAGTGATCCATGTCTGGGTCAAGGAAAGTTTGAACTAAGCCTGCATGTTGAAAGGACATAGGAATCAACTTGAAGGGAACTCCCAGTGACCAAATATGGTATAATTAGAGCCACAAAATAAATAATTGTAATTTTGAATGTTATTCATAAAAGCAAACAAAAATCTGTGAGTTCTTTAAGTTATAGGTATTGAACAAATAAATTAAATAGGGGTACTCTCAGAGTAAAATTCCAAGTAATAAATGGAGAAGGAAAGATGGAAATTAAAAATCACTATATTGCAAGCCACTTTGGCCACCTGATGCAAAGAGCTGACTCATTAGAAAAGACCCTGATGCTGGGAAAGATTGAAGGCAGGAGGAAAAGGGGGCAACAGAGGACAAGATGCTTGGATGGCATCACTGACTCAATGGACATGAGTTTGAGCAAGCTCCAGAAGATGGTGAAAGACAAGGAATCCTGGCATACTGCAGTCCATGGGGTCACAAAGAGTCAGACATGACTGAGCGACTGAACAACAACAAATATGGTAAGCACCACAGCAGTAATCGCTGCATCAATGAATGTGCTACAGTTGGAAAAAAAAATTGGGGTGTAGGATTATTGAATAATCTCAAATTAGATGTCTAAAAGATTATAAATTATGCAGGAAAATTTTAATTTACTTTTTGGAAAAAAAATCTGGTAGACATCATCTCAGTCAACTAGTAAGAGACTCACTGCCATCACCTGTCTCCTGATTTGATGCACTGAGAGGAGGACAGCATCCCTTATGTAGAATTCTTATCAAAATGTAAAACCTGAATTTAATCATGGGAAACATACTTGCAGTGAGCACTAGTCATAAAATAACTGGCCATTTTTTTCAAAAGTGTCAAGGCCTTGAAACCTAAGCAAGAAAACAAATACTATAACTGATTATCGAAAACTAAGGAGATCTAAATGCAATGTGAGATCCTGTAACTAATTATCAAAAACTAAGGAGATCTAATGGAGAAGGCAATGGCAACCCACTCCAGTACTCTTGCCTGGAAAATCCCATGGGCAGAGGAGCCTGGTAGGCTGCAGTCCATGGGGTTGCACAGAGTCAGACACGACTGAGTGACTTCACTCTCACTTTTCACTTTCATGCATTGGAGAAGGCAATGGCAACCCACTCCAGTGTTCTTGCCTAGAGAATCCCAGGGACGGGGAAGCCTGGTGGGCTGCCGTCTATGGGGTTGCACAGAGTCAGACACGACTGAAGTGACTTAGCAGCAGCAAGGAGATCTAAATGCAATGTACAATCTAAATGCATCTAAATGCAATGTGAGATCCTCAGTCGGATCTTGGGTCATGAATTTTCTTTAATGCGAGAAGTGATTTCTATACAATGTTTAATATTGTAGTATCTATCACTGTTATTTTGCTGATACTTTCCTATGATATATAATAGCTTTTAAAGAAGTTTAGTGAAGAGTAAATGGGAATACTTTGTACTACTTTTACAATCTTTTATAAATATGAAATTGCTTCAGAAAAGAAATCTAAAAAAGAATCTGAAAGTTAAAAGAATCATACATGGCAGTATGTGTAATGATAACAGAATAAAGTCAAAACCAGAGCATATGCATACGAGAATAATTTGGTCAAGAGGTTGTCAGAGAGAGTTATTAAGGAGGATAAAAGTTAACTGGTTTTGTAAAAAAATTTAAAAACTCTCTAGAGGAGCAAAGATCTTAATAAGCTAATTTGAATATTCTGGTAGGGGGATACAGAAAAAGGGCTCCCCTAATGGCTCAGTGGTGAAGAATCCTCCTGCAATGCAGGAGACCCAGGTTTGATCCCATGGTCAGGAAGATACCCTGGAGAAGGGAATAGCAACCATTCCAGAATGCTTGCCTGGAGAATTCCATGGACAGAGGAGCCTGGTGGGCTACAGTTCATGGAGGTCATACAAGAGTTGAACACAACTGAGTGACTGCTGCTGCTAAGTCACTTCAGTCGTGTCCGACTCTGTGCGACCCCATAGACGGCAGCCCACCAGGCTCCCCCGCCCCTGGGATTCTCCAGGCAAGAACACTGGAGTGGGGTGCCATTTCCTTCTCCAATGCATGGAAGTGAAGAGTGAAAGTGAAGTCGCTCAGTCATGTCCAACTCTTAGCAACCCCATGGACTGCAATCTACCAGGTTCCTCCATCCATGGGATTTTCCAGGCAAGAGTACTGGAGTGAGTTGCCATTGCCTTCTCCGCAACTGAGTGACTAACATATAGAAAATAGCCCTTCTCCATCTTATCTGACTTTATCTCCTATCACCCCTCATTGACATAAATTCCAAGAAACACACTTTATTATATGTTAATGCAAGCAGTGAGTAGCCAAGAGGGTATTTTTAGTGAGGAATGGATATGTAAAGATTAACCTTCATAGATATTGAGTCCAATCATTTGCTCCAAGACTAAAAAAACACAAGCATAGTAGAGTCACCTTATAACCAAACTTTCAGCCCATTTCTGGGCCTCAGGCACATTTGGGTTTATTTGATGAACTAAGAAGACAATGCCAAAGTCTTTGTCTGTGTGGATCACCATAAACTGTGGTATTCTGAAAGAGATGGGAATACCAGACCACCTGACCTGCTTCCTGCAAAACATATGCAGGTCAGGAAGCGACAGTTAGAACTAGACATGGAACAACAGACTGGTTCCAAATAGGAAAAGGAGTACGTCAAGGCTGTATATTGTCACCCTGCTTATTTAACTTATGTGCAGAGTCCATCATGAGAAACGCTGGGCTGGAGGAAGCACAGGCTGGAATTAAGATTGCCAGGAGAAATATCAATAACCTCGGATATGCAGATGGCACCACCCTTATGGCAGAAAGTGAAGAGGAACTAAAGAGCCTTTGATAAAAGTGAAAGTGGAGAGTGAAAAAGTTGGCTTAAAGCTCAACATTCAGAAAACGAAGATCATGGCATCTGGTCCCATCACTTCATGGGAAATAGATGGGGAAACAGTGGAAACAGTGCCAGACATTTTTTTTTTTTTGGCTCCAAAATCACTGCAGATGTTGATTGCAGCCATGAAATTAAGACACTTACTCCTTGGAAGGAAAGTTATGACCAACCTAGACAGCATATTAAAAAGCAGAGACATTACTTTGCCAACAAAGTTCCATCTAGTCAAGGCTATGTATAGATGTGAGAATTAGACTATAAAGAAAACTGAGCACCAAAGAATTGATGCTTTTGAATTGTGGTGTTGGAGAAGACTCTTGAGAGTCCCTTGGACTGCAAGGAGGTCTAACCAGTCCATCCTAAAGGAGATCAGTCCTGAGTGTTCATTGGAAGGACTGATTTTGATGCTGAAACTCCAATACTTTGGTCACCTGATGTGAAGAGCTCACTCATTTGAAAAGACCCTGATGTTGGGAAAGATCTAAGGTAGGAGAGGAAGAGGACGACAGAGGATGAGATGGTTGGATGACATTACCGAGTCAATGGACATGAGTTTGGGTAAACTCTGGTAGTTGGTAATGGACAGGGAGGCCTGGCATGCTGTGGTTCATGGGGTCGCAAAGAGTCAGACACGACTGAGTGACTGAACTGAACTAAAATGAGAAGACAAGCTCCAAAGAAAGTTATTTCTACCAGGTGGAGGAGCCTCTTGAAAAAGATTTCATGCTTTGGCCATATCTGGCAACTGACAAGGTGGCAGGAAGTTAGTTTTGAAGAATCACTCAGCAAAACAACAGTAACAGTGACTATGATGATGATGACAAACTAACTGTATCATAGTAATGTGTCAGGTACAATAGATTCAAGCTGAAAAGAGAGACTTAACATGCTGAATGGGAAGAATGGCAAGGACTAGACGCTAGACTGGGGTCTACATTTAGATCCCTAGTAAGAAAGGAAGTCAAAGTAAATCTAAAAGGTGCATTTTAGTACATGGAGTGAAGCAGGGTTAGGCTGACTGTGATTTCCCACTACTCTCATAGAAATTTTCAGCCTTGGTCCCAAATCCCTCAGCATTTGTGGTTGATGCTGGCAGCAGCCAGAGCTTTTCTTTTGGTTTTTCTGGTGAAACATTGGCAATGATTGCCAGCAAATTGGCTAGAAGTAATTAGATCATGAGCACATTGTTAAATACCCCAGAATGATCCTCAAAGTGAAAAAAACAGTAGTTAATATTGAGACATTTTAAGTTCTAGCCATTTTGTGAAACCATTTTGATGGTTTCTGTTTTCTGGGGAAACCAGAAAGGAAGAGCCTGTTCTCCATTCCATCTAAAGATCTATAGGAATTGGATATGGCTGTTCTTTGGTTTCAAGACTGACTTGGTCTACCAAGTTGAGTTTCAATAAGCAGCAATTGATATTACCCTTTTAAGTAAAATCGGAGCAAATTCAGTACAATCACTTGGATGTATTATGATTGCAAACGAATGTACACCATAACCGCCATAGCTAAAACTTAATTTTCAATGTCCTCTGCCATATGTCACCATCACATTGCTGTTTTTCAGGCAGTGTAGTTAATGATCGCTGGACCTCTAGCTGCATTTGTGGGCATGTGTGTTGTTTGTGGAAAGGGTACTCGGAACACAGAGTAGAAAGGTATGAGGTGACTGCATTTGAATGTTTGACTTATCTTTTAAATTTGTTTAGTTATACTTTTTAGTGTCCTATCTTTTGAGCTTTCTATGCCACCAAGTGGTAGATTTCTTCTATATGTTCACCATCAAAAACTGTATGTATAAAAAATTTCTTTTTTAGGCCCTTTGAATAGTTGCCTTTTAAAACATCCATATTCTTATAAATACATTCCAGACTAGCTTGGGTTTTCTTTTGTGTTTTTGCTAGTGCTTCTGTGTATAAACCTTTAGGATATGCATATATTTTTAATCACATGTCCTGTCTTCACTTACCTTACCCTGGACATATAAAAACATTTTGTTGTTGTTGTTGTTGCTTAGCTATAGTACTGTGTATACTCTCAGCTCTAGAGTTTTAATGAATTTTCCTGATATTAGGGTTTCATGTGATTGCAATCCAAGCAAAACGCCCTATTCATTTTGCCACTGAATAGGAAATGATCGCAGCTAAAGAATACTCAGCCTCCTCAATGGTTTGGTAATAGATTTTTTTTAATTTGATAAATATTCCATTTAAAAAAATTAATGTATTTGTTTTATTTGGAGGCTAATTACTTTACAATAGTGTGGCGTCTTTTTGCCATACATTGACATGAATCAGCCATGGGTAATAGATTTTAATACCATCTTTTTGGGCAATTAAACTCCCTAGCTGGGAATTCTTCTTCCAAATGTCCAAGTTTTTCTTGCCTTCAAGAACAAGACAGCTGGTATTGGAGCACAACTCTGGGAGCAGTCAGTTGTCTGGGCACAGTCTTCTCACCGCTAATGATATTCCCATCCAGCTTAAGTTCACTTCTGCTGCATGAAGATCTGCCCATGGTCTCAGGGAAGATGTGTGTGAATAAAACTCCTGAGATGGTTGATGCCTTTTATTACTCCTGGTACTAGTGAGAATTTAGGGAAAATACTGGAAGGAGGAACTGAACACTATGATATAATTTCACTCAAACATGGGCTGCATGAAAAGACCAATATGGGTACCGACATTCTTAAGTTAAAAAAAAAAATTACCATCCTCTACATACAACCCCAAAGCATTGTCCTCTATCTTGATAGCTATTCTAAGCTCTTGATAATATTCCTGCTTTCCACTTCTTAAATTCCATGTAAGGTAATAATAATAAAAGGAAAAATAATGACATGCTCATGAAAAACCTTCATAATTCAAAAATAAGCTATCAAATGCATCATCTTGTTTGTCTTGAAAGCAAATATGTGAAATAAATAGAAATTTTATTATTCTTATTCATTTTTAAGTCTGGATACCAAAGTATTTAAGTGATTTGTTCATGGTCATATAAACACATATTAAAGGTTGAGGTCCAGGTCTTGCAACTGCAAAAATCAGGACTGTTCCTAGCAGGCTCTTCTCATATTCCTCCTCACTGTTTCCTTCTTTCAACCTCTTTTATTCTGATATCATCCATATTTTCCCATAGTATTCAGTTACCTCAATGCTTGTTTTTTGTATAACCTTTTAATTCCTGTCTTTTTGAATTCCTCATTTATAATTTCTTTCACTAAACCTTCATAAGATTATAAGATCATAGGTCATTAATCTTAGAAGGCATAAAACTTTAGTTCGAACTTCAAAGAAAGTTTATTTTTTTCCCACAAAATCCTAGATGTATGTTTTTCTACTTGTTCTTGAGTATCTCATTCAAATTTTGTTCCTAGTTTTGCCACCTGAAGCTAATGAAGGTTTGTTCTTTTAATACTCAAAGACAGATTTCATTTCCTGAAAAGTCTTTTCAGGTAGGCTTTATTAATCTTAATTTTATTAACTATTCTTCCTTGGGTTTCAAATCAGAGATCTTTTGGATTCAAATGATAAAAAGCATGATCCAAACTTAACTTTAAAAAAAGAATTTATTTTTTTTAACAACTAAAATATCTAGAATCAGACTACAAGATTGAGCTGGTATAGAGGTTCAAAAACACTCCCATGTTGATTGTAGAGGAACATGAATTCCGGATTAAGGGGAATGTTCTGTATTATGACTATGGTGGTGGATACTCAACTCTATGCATTTGTCAAAGGACATAGAGCTATATAAAATACACCATAAAGAGTGTATTTTATTGATGTAAATCTAAAAAATCAGTTAAGATGTGGGAAAAACCCAAATTGGAATGGAATGTTTATGCCTACTGTATTATGGGAGAAAAACAAACTATCTCCATATCATCCTCGCTAACAGTGGGACAGAATAACACAGAACCATAATCAGATTTTCTTTCATATGTAGCAGATGAATTTTCTGGCATTGCATATGAAAGAACCAAAGAGAAACAGAAATGCCTTCTTTGAATATTAGTATAGCCAAATAGTCAAGAACAAGATATTCAATTTAGAAAAAATAATATAAACTTCTTGCTTTGAGTTTACTAGGTTCAATATATGGAATTATATAAATATGTGATATGGTAATCACATTTATCTCAATATAGTTAATCAGAAGAAGAAATAATCCTTAAATCCTGAATTCTATTCCTGATCAGGACTCAATTACTTGTGTTGAAATCTCAAACCATGTAAATTCCAATATAATATTTTATGTCACTTGGAAAGTTCTTATAACTGTTAATCCTAAATTAAAAAAAAAAAATTAGACGAGAGTAAGCTAAATGATTTCTCCAGGTTCTTACATCTTGTTTATTTGATTATAAAAAATTGACTCATTTTATTCAGTTTCCCTCTCAGTATTAATAACTGCTTTTCTTCCTGTCAAGGATAATAAAATGTGAGACACAGAGTAGTATTTACTGGCAATAATAGTACAGAATTCTATTCATAAAAGCTATAAGCAATCTTTGTGAAAAATACTACTACACGGTACTCAGGTCAAAATGAAAGCTTTTAGTTCATTATATTAACTCATTTTTTAAAAAGTCATTTTATATCAAGGTCTGCAGCAGAATGCTGTTATCAAAAATATGGTTCACTTAAATACTTGGGAGTACTTTTTTTTTTAAAACCTAGCATTTACTAGCTAAAATACTTATCAGCTCTTAAAAAGATTTAGGAACCAAAGTTATATTCATTTTTAATTCATCTAGTAAACCATGCAAATCTTTAAGACACTATGTTTGCCACCACACTTCAAGCATTGTCAGATCACTGGATTTCATGATGTCTAGGATGCTTTATAGTCGTTGAAGATGTAATTTCTTTTCTTTTCATTAAGTCAAAGATTTTTCTTTTACATAAATATTAATATAAGAGTTAGGCAAGCATCCAAAAAACCTGTTGACTTAATTTTGTTTTTCCCATCTTCATTAATTTTTTGCTTCATTTATATTCTCCTTTCTCATCCCTTTGAATATAAAATGAGTTGCTTCTTAAACTTTCTGGTTAGTTTAGCATTCATTTTTTAAGTAAATTTTTCCATATGTTTGTTTTTACCTCCATGAAGTCTCTGTGTCTCAACATTCTTCACTCTCTACTCCTAAACGAAAGGAAAGAAAAAAAAAAAAAAAACCTTTAGTTTTCCTTGTTGTGTCTGGCTATCATCTGTAAAATCAGGCATTCCCAGCTCTCTACCCTAAGTTTATAATTTTAATTAGCTTCTGTATAAAATTTCCTTCCTGACTCCATTGCCCAGTTAAAAGAAGTTCCAACTTCCTCTACTTTCAAAATTGAGATGTACAGGAAAACAGTGATTAAAGGATTAAGAAGAAACCCTTAGAAATCCTATTCCTTCTCTGAAGAAAATTAGGTCAAGTTTTGCCATGTTTTCTGCTTGGCTTCAGAAGTCATGGCTGGCCAACAATATTTGATGATTTAAAATGGCTTTTGGCTTTCCCTTTAAAAACAAGATTAGTTATGTGCGTCATGTGAACTCCTGCATTTGTGGTAGCACACACTAGATTTAAGGTTATTACTCTTTTTTCCATTACTGATGCTGTCTTTACTCAGAAGTTTATCAAGGATATTCCTTCTTGAGTTGGAAATTTTAATGCTTGGTCTCAGAGGTTGACCAATTACTGTTCCTCTGAGCTCATTCAAATCTTCAAAGACAGAGTTAAAACAGATAATGAAGCATGGTAGAGACAAGTATGTTAATTCCCCTGAAAGAAAGACAAATTAGGCAGTATCTATGCTTTTGAACTGTGGTGTTGGAGAAGACTCTTGAGAGTCCCTTGGACTGCAAGGAGATCCAACCCGTCCATTCTAAAGGAGATCAGCCCTGGGATTTCTTTGGAAGGAATGAAGCTAAAGCTGAAACTCCAGTACTTTGGCCACCTGATTCGAAGGGCTGAATCACTGGAAAAGACCCTGATGCTGGGAGGGACTGGGGGCAGGAGGAGAAGGGGACGATGGAGGATGAGATGGCTGGATGGCATCAATGACTCGATGGACGCGAGTCTGGGTGAATCTGGGAGTTGGTGATGGACAGGGAGGCCTAGTGTACTGCGATTCATGGGGTCACAAAGAGTCGGACACAACTGAGCGACTGAACTGAACTGATGCAATCAAGGCAGAATGGAAAGTAACTGAAAGATACGATCATTCCAGTTTTCCAAAACCTTTCACCAATATCCAACTGGAAGCAGAATTTAGGAAAAAGATATGATCAGGCTGTAAGATAATAATATATTGTTATTATAGGTGAGAATGAAACTCACTTAGTCTATTTTTCATGTTTCTTCTGTCCTGAATATAAATTCAAAGTTCATGTAGATTACATGATTTAGGTATGCATTTTATTTGAATATAATTATTAATTAAAACTTTTCTCACTTGCTTTTTTGACATCACTCTTGTCCTCCATGCTCTCTAGAAGACCATAGATTGTGGCTCAGAGAGATTTTACATCTAGTATCCTCAACGTCAGTAGACAATGAATGGTGTTCTGGAGCCTGCTCATTCTGGATCTTGAGAGCTGATTGTTAAATGTTTCAGAAATTTGAGTTAAACACAGCTCCTATTAAAAGACAAATATATAGTAAGCCATATTAAATTTCACTGTTTCTTAATTATTATACTGTATGTCCCTGAGGTTGTTTATATCTGTTTCATCTGCCATATGGGAATACTGCATTGCACTGTTCATCTATTCATAATTCTGTGTTCAGTGATGCCATGTGGGTGGTTTGCAGTTGGCCATAATGGAAGTATATACACTGCGTGAATGGAAAATGCTGCTCATCAGAGCTTCCTTCCACACTTTTTACTCCAGGAAGTTAAAATTTTACCAGTCTACCACTGGATATATATAGTGTACTTAAAAAAAAAAAAGAACCTAGAACTCATTAGATTTCTTAAAATTGCATTATCCAGGAATCCTCATTTATCTTGACTTTTGATTATTTATATTTATATGATTATTATTATATTTTATGATTATTCTAGCTTTCCCAGTAGGAAAATTTTGATGTTAACAGATATTGAATAAGTTGTGTTTCTGCAGCTTGTATCCCATTGTAAAACCTGCCTTCAAATTTACCTAGAAAATTGGAGAATCAACTTATACAAGTACTAAAACCAATAAAATAGTTCAAGAAATTTAATATATGATCAAGAGGACATTTCAACTCACTAGGAAAAGGTTACCAGATTATAATTTTAGAATGTACGATGTTTGTAGGTAGGAGTAGCATTTATTTTAGTCACTTTAGAGGACAACTAGGCCTCAAATTTGTTATTCACATACTTCAAGTCCTGGTAATATTGCTCATATTTACTTTGGAGAAACACTTTCTATATCCCCAAGGTGCCATGTACAGCAAAGTATTAAAAAAAATTGATATATTGTAACATAAGAATAACCAAGTCAATCAATAAAGAAACTGCTAAAACATGGTACTGTCAAGAATTATATATCCTCAAGCTATTCTATGTAGTGAAAATTGTAAACTGCAAGCTGATTTCCAAAATATGTATCATTTATGGATAAGTGGAGGGAGGAAATGAGAGAAAGGGAAGGAGTGGGTAGACGAGAGGAAAGGAAATTTTCTGCACACATTCACACATGTCTGTATAAAATGACCTAGAAGTGTACATAGTAAGTTCATAATTATAGTTGACAGTTAGTTGATACTTATCTTTTCCTGTATTGTTAGTTTTAAATTTATTTTATATTTTTATGTATTATCTGAGTAATGAATATTAGTGAAATATTTAATCAGAAAACACTTCCTGGCAATATTATATTTTACCACATAAAGAGATAAAACATCCCTATATTTACATATTTTGCTTTATGAATTCAACTAGTCCAGTCTGTTGAGTTTTTAACCTATGTATTCACCTTTGAGCCCACTACCTATTTCAAGATACAGATCATAAAATAAGTAAATTATACTACAGGTGTATGTGATCCTACTCTCTTTATTTTTTTAACAAAAAAGGGAGATGATAATGGAATTGAGGAAAGGTATAAATACCACATCTATCTTAGTGACAGCTCACAGATTGAACATCGCTTATATGGAACATTTATATCTACATATTAAACAGTAAGATGAAAATAAAATACATGTTGACAAAAATATGTTGTGTACAAAAAGTAGCAGAGTTTAATGATATTATGGTCAGAGTCTTCCTTGATTTGTCAGCATATTTGATTTTCATCTAATCCAGTTATGACTCTTTCCTCTAATATGATTATTTCATTACCATCAGGATAACAACTAACAGGTATGAACTGATCAACAAACTATTTTTGCTTTAAAAACAACTGGATAGCATTGTTTATTTGCTGGAGAAGTTACTCTTGTGCTTTCCTGTAGGTGATAATTGCTTTAAAGTTAATAACTGCATTAGATAGAGTAATGGTTTTGATGGTTAGAAAAAGTAGAACCATAAACAGGTGTCTTATATTATTAGGTGATCTAAACCTTTATCTAGAGCAATGGTGGACTTTGAAAGAGTAGATTTTATATTTTAGTCTAACTGTTAATGATGCTTTGTTTGATTATGAGGCTGGTAAAACATATGCAGAGCCTTGCAGAAGCTGCAAAATAATGGTTCGTTTAGCTTATATTATTCCTGATGAAGACCTCACAGACCTGACATGTGAAACTCAGTTTTCACTCTTCTTTCTAATATAAAACACACACGCACATGCACACACATACATATATACTTCAAACAAATGGACAAAATATAGAAAATGTATAATGAATATACAGGCATCTTCATCTAGGCTGGTGACATCTGATTAGTGTACAGCGTTTGCTTCCTTTTTTAAAGATCACTTTTAAGGAAAAAATATTATTTTTATAGTTGAAATTACATTTGTGCCTTTCCTTATTCTAAAGTTTGTCTGTTTCAGAGAGAAAGGCTATTTGGATTTGGTATTTTTATCTTATATATGTTTCATACTTTTTGTAAACATACATATTTCATATATATTTCATTCTTTTGTGAATATATATATATATATAGCTTTGCAAGTTTTATGATTTCCCATCAATTATATCATATTCCATGTACCTTTAAAGATTTACTTGTTTCTTTTAATTTAACATAGTTTTTGAGATTAGTCAAGGTAAAACATCGAGTTCTGTTAGTCTCAAATCTTCTCTGGTCTGTAAAATGTTGTTATTGTTGTTCAGTTGCTAAGTTGTGTCTAACTCTGCAATTTCAAGGACTGCAGCACCCCAGCCTCTATCCTCCACTATCTCCCAGAGTTATTCAAGTCCATTCAAATTCATGTCCATTAAGTCACTAATGCTGTCTAACCATCTCATCCTCTGCTGTGCCTTTCTTCTTTAACCTTCAATCTCTCCCAGCATTGAGGTATTTTTCTATTGTGTCAGCTTTTTGCATTAGGTAGCCAAGGTATAGGAGCTTCAGCCCTGCAGTCCTTCCAATGAATATTCAAGGTTGATTTTCTTTAGGATTGACTGGTTTGTTCTTGCAGTCCAAGGGACTCTCAAGAGCCTTCTTTAGCACCATAACTCAAAAGCATCAATTCTTTGTCACTCAAGTTTTCTTTACACTCACATCCAATCTGTAAAATAGTCATTACAAATAGAGTGGTTCCCATCCTTCAAGAACCATTATTTCTGTTCCCCCTGGAGATGAATAGTATTGTTAATACTATGACCAGTCAAAACTATTTGCACTTTTACTACATGTATATGTACCTAGAAGTGATTAATTATATTATTTTGTGTGTTTGCTTGCTGTAATTATATGTGTTTTGCCTTTTTATTATTATGAAATTTTATTTTTAATTGTGCAATACTCCTTGGGAATAAAGTCTCTTTTTACTTGTGTTTATATAACCACTCCAGACTTCTTCCATTTATTCTTTGCAAACTTTATCTTTTTCTAACCTTTTACTTTCAAATAATTTGTTCCTTTATACTGAAAAGCACGTAGCATATAGTTGAATCTTGCTTTTTAAATTTAGTCTGATAACCTGCTTTTTATTTGGAGAACTTAGTGCATTTGTATTTAGCATAATTGCCAATATGGTTGGTTATAATTTTCTCATTTTACATTTTTTCTCTTTCTAAATTTATTTACTTTAATCCCCATCTTCACATGTTAAGTATTTTTTAATATTCTACTTTATTTTAGCTATAACTATATTTAAATTTTTTCTCTAATAATTATAAAACATGTCTGTAAATGATCACAGTTCCAATTTGTCTTTATAATAGTTGGTGAAGGTCATTGAGAGAACTGCTAGTTGACCTGTAAGCTGGAGTTGGGCAATAGGAAAACTCCCATTTCCTTCCATGTCCTTGCAATGTACGTTTTGTTTGCCTTCCCCATTTGAGAAGTTTCCTGAGGACACAGCTTTGAGATAGTAATGTGGTATTGAGACCATCTGGGTAGTATATGTGACTAAACTCAGTTAAGGCCTCTGTATAAACTTTTAAAATTCTGGCAAGCAGGTATGGAGATCTACTCATTCTGTTTGTCCCAGGCTGCCTAAGACAAGCTTCATATGTAAATTCCCTTGCTTATTAAACCTGCCACCTACCATTTGGAGTAATGTGCTTCTTTTTTCAATCTACCCCAGGCCTCTGGACATGGGGGTCAGATTATACCCAGGGAACTCCAGGAGGTTGCCAATGAGCAATAATGTCCTACTTTAAGTAAAGTGTGAAATGCTTGTTAATGGTTTAATTTCATTTACTATAACCTCATCCTTTGTGATTTAATATGTATTAGGTTTATCTGTATAAAAAATTCAGTAGTAAAGCATTATAAATTTGCTACCATGGATCATTTTTTCTTTTCAAAAAAAATTAAAAAGAGAGAAGGGAAAATATATCTTATTTATACATAAGATTGTCATTTTTATAATTTTATTTTATTTTTTTGTAGATTTGAGTTTCTATCTGGTATGGAGTTTAATCCCTTCATTTTTTTGGCAAGTGACAATGTTCAATAGAAATGGTGAGTGTAGACATCTTTTGTATTTCCAGTTTAAACATATAGCTTCTCATGTTCCTTAATTAGAATAGTATTATTGGAGGTTAATCATGCTTATTATTTTCTATATTAGTTTACTGAGTTATTACATGAATGAGTATGTAATTTTATTGAAATCAACTCTATTTAGGGAGGTCATCATGTTTACATTCTTCAATCTGGCAATATAGTAAGGATTATTTCTAAAATTTCTATGAAACCAACCTTGTATTCTTAGGATGGAGACAATGTGGTCACTTTTTAATTAGCATTTTAAAAAATAGTATGAAATTTGAATTATTTTGAATTTTTACATTTATGAGTGACATGGATTTTTAATTTTCTTTTTTTAGTAAAGTCCCTTTCCTGATTGGTTATTCCTAAGTATATTCAGTAGTTCTGTAACAGTATGTTATTGGCAAGTTGTCTCAGATTTTGTTTCCCTGAGATGGACCCTAATTTTATCCTTATCTTTGGTTATTTTTCTGGGCATATATCAATTATCAAAACTTAACTTTTCAGCACTTTAAATGTATTATTGCATTTTTTCTGACTTCTGTGTTTTTTTTTTTAATGAAACCAATCAGAGTAACTTTATTTTTCATAATTATTTCCTAGTAATTTATCTTTTCTCTTTGGTTGCCTTTAACTTCTTTCTCTTAGGGTTCTGTAAACTTTTGTGATTATACATTTAAGTTTAGATTCCTTTTAATTTATTATAATCAGTTATTGTTGCATCATAAAATAAAAGTTTAAGCAGTCCCCTAAATGTGTTCAGTTCTCAACCATTATTTTTTCAAATTTTGCCTCTCTGAATCCTGTCTAGTCTTTCATTTTGGAAATCCTGCTATTCAAGAATTGAATTTCCTCATTCTTTACTTGATGATATTTAACCCATCTTTCCTATTTTCCATTTCTTTGTCTCCCTGTGTTCTGATCCATGCTTTTATTTTATTCCCAAATATTTCCTATCTTTTCTATGGGGTGTTTTCTTTCCTTATGTTTCTATCTGATTACTGTATTTCATTATTGTTTAAAATATACCTGTAGTTTTATATGAGAGGATTACTAGTTGAAGTGCTTGATGGTCTGATTATGTGGGTGTTATGCCTATTGACTTTTGCTTATAGTTATTATAATTGTGGATTTGTAAGCATCTTTTTAATATACCTTCAGCTGTGAGAATCCTGTGAAGCTTGAAGGAGTGTTTGATTCCCTTTCACCAGGGAGGCATTTTATTGTTGTTTTTTAAATTTCAGTGTTCCCTATTCAAACATATAATATCAATTTAAGTACTTATTATATGTCATGGTAGATCCATAAAATAAAAGATTTTATTTACTTCTATCAGAGACCTATTTTTATGTTAATTCCTTAGTGTGCAGTGGTCTCCATTCAAACAAAAATTTAAGTTTAAAAATCTATCATATGTCATAGTAAATCCATGACTAAATATTTCTTTCCTCTGTATGGTTTATATACACACAGTAGATTGGCCTAGCTCAGAAATACTTTAGATAAATTGCAATTTATAGTAAAAATTGCACATAATTTTTTCTTTTATAAAAATGATTTAAAAATTCTGAGTGATAACATGGAAAAAGAAGATTAATAAATGATTAAAATACAGTGAATACTCATTTACCATGCTCAGTTAAAATATTTACTTAGAAGTGGTACACTGTAATTTTGAGGGGCAGTTTTACTAATATAATTACAATATTAGGAAATCAGTGATATATGCCAGCAGGAACTGAAAATTACAGAAATAAATTAGCACTTGAAGTGTACAAGTACCAGAATTTTTAATACCATAAACCTTTATTACATTCTTAGTGGATATGATAATAAAATAATAATATATTTCACATAGTACTTCAGAGTTGCATTTATTTGATTTTTATAGAAGTCCTAAAAGAGGTATGGCAATATCATTATACTCATTTTACATATAGATAAACTTAGCCTTTGCTTAAGTAAGTTACTTTCTTTCTGATACATGGAGGTAAGATTGAATCCCAGATTATTTAACACTAAAATCACTACTGTGCTAAAGTGAAAGTGAAAGTAACTCAGTGGTGTCTGACTCTTTGTGACCCCATGGACTATAGCCCACTAGGCTCCTCTGTCCTTGGAATTCTAGGCAATTCTACGGAGTGGTTAGCCATTACCTTCTCCAGGGGATCTTCCCAATCCAGGGATCAAACCCAGATCTCCCACATTGCAGGCAAATTCTTTACTGTTTGAGCCATCAGGGAATCCCAGATATAAGAAATACTTGTTAAACACAAAACAAAACAACAGCAACAAATCTCAAAGGATGTTTTTGTACACTATGAGTTTTAATAATTCTTTTGATTAAATTTAAAGATTTGTGGAAATAGAAAAAAATATTTTAAGAAATAGAAATGTTGTAATCTAGATTTTCATTGAATTGATTTTCTTCTGTGTGAGAGTTATGCAACTATAATTTCAACTTTTTAAGTATCCTAGTGGTTAAATGTTGAATCACTGGGCACTAGATTTGTCATGCAATAAAAAATAAAATTGTATATTTCTTTACTTAATTCAACAAAAACAGATTATGTAAGATGATCTCAGATCTTGTCACACTGCAGATTTTCCTTGTTAAATCTAACAGTAATGGATGAAGCTAACATGGATAAATGGATAAATCTAAAAGTTGGATGAAGCTAGAGGGTTTCTGTGTTTGATATGTTTCTATCTAGTTGAATATAGCACAATTTCAGCATCTGAGATTTTATTAAGAAAGCATGTATGAGTTAAGCTTTAGTTAAGTGCTATAACCAATAATGCTTTTATCTCTTGCAAATATGTGATTGATAAAACTTAAACAATATATCTATATCTGTCAATCTGTCTATATACAAGATGGAGTCAGAAATGGCAACCTACTCTAGTGTTCTCACCTGGAAAATTCCATGGATAGAAGAGCCTGGTAGGCTACGTTCATGGGGTCCCTAAGAGTCAGACATGACTAAGCACACTTTCTGACCTGATAGAACCTATCATATGTATATCAGAAAGTGACCTCTTATATATTATATATTAAGAAGATATAATGCATAAGTATTTTGCTTTATTTCCTGTCTTATAAAATAAAAATGTTGTCTGAGGAAGATATTGTATATGATGGTTATTTTTCTGTCAAAAATACATTGATTTTATATATTTCATTGTTAGTCGATGAATTGTGTTGCATTGGGGCTCTGAGTTCACATTATTTTACTTTGGATATAGTTTAGAAGTTATAGTTGAGGTATAAATGTTGATCAATAAACGTAAATTATTATGTAGCATTTATTTAGCATATTAGTTAAATATACATATTTTCCTTAATGATATCCATGTTTCTAGCTGTTATTTATTATCTTTGTAAAACATTTACTTCTATGTCCAGGCTAAAGGTACGTGCTTGTCTATTCATTTATTTGAAATTGTTCATAACAAGTTACTGAACTCCATGAATTCTTCCATAAATATTAGTATTAATGGTAAAATGGAAACAATTCAATTGATTTCATGGATTCAAGTATTATATAGTACTTTGAAATAAAAAAAAACAATTAGATATACAGGAGTTTCAAAACTATTCAGCGTTATACTTCAAATATGAGTGTGTGTATATATATGTATATGTATATGTGTATAAATGTATATAAAATACACAAAAACTTTTCTGAGATATTTGGAGGCTACTGCTGCTGCTAAGTCGCTATGTGGGAACTATTCAATATCTGTCCTTCACCAACCCCCGGAGTTCACTCAGACTCACGTCCATCGAGTCCGTGATGCCATCCAGCCATCTCATCCTCGGTCGTCCCCTTCTCCTCCTGCCCCCAATCCCTCCCAGCATCAGAGTCTTTTCCAGTGAGTCAGCTCTTCGCATGAGGTGGCTAAAGTACTGGAGTTTCAGCTTCAGCATCATTCCTTCCAAAGAACACCCAGGACTGATCTTTAGAATAGACTGGTTAGATCTCCTTGCAGTCTAAGGGACTCTCAAGAGTCTTCTCCAACACCACAGTTCAAAAGCATCAATTCTTCAGCGCTCAGCTTTCTTCACAGTGCAACTCTCACATCCATACATAACCACAGGAAAAACCATAGCCTTGACTAGATGGACCTTTGTTGGCAAAGTAATGTCTCTGCTTCTGAATATGCTATCTAGGTTGGCCAAACTTTCCTTTCAAGGAGTAAACATCTTTTAATTTCATGGCTGCAATCACTATCTGCAGTGATTTTGGAGCCCAGAAAAATAAAGTCTGACACTGTTTCTACTGTTTCCCCATCTATTTCCCATGAAGTGATGGGACCAGATGCCATGATCTTCGTTTTCTGAATGTTGAACTTTAAGCCAACTTTTTCTTTCACTTTCATCAAGAGGCTTTTTAGTTCCTCTTCACTTTCTTGGATCTAGAGTTGTTTGCTTGCTTATTTTTGTTTGATATGGATGTAAAAATTTTCCTCTTGTGTTCTGATTTGTATTTTCTTAATTTATGAGACTCTGCTTTCTTTCACTAGAGTTATCTATTTTGTTTTTTCAAACTATTTTGATTGCAAAGAGTTTATTAAAATGTGTGAAATGTATGGGGAAAAGATAGCTAGAAGGTATATCAATACTCTATCAATTTTGAAAGAATATTGAATTTGAATTATTCAGTGTCACCAAATTTCACCTACAAAAGCAATAATTAATTGTAAAGTTATTTTTAGTAGAAACATATAATACTTATATTTTATATTTATGTTGCTTTTCATGTTTTGCAATAATTAGATATTATAGTAAGAAGCACATTATGTTTGAAATCAAGAGCAACTTAAGAGATTCCACTTTTTTAATAGAAACATGTACTTGTTAAAGAATCAGTCACATTTATACTGTTACAGTGGTAAGGAATTATAAACCTCAGTAAAATATACATCAAATAACTTCTTTTACCCCTAAAGTAATATCATAATTAGAAATTTTCTGCAAAGATAAACTGTGTCTAACCTATGCTGGAGGCAACACTGCCATGAAAAATATCTACAACTATCACAATAGGGCAAGATATAGTCAAGAAAAACATCTTTCCCTGACAATTCATTTTTTTAACCATAGCCTTGACTAGATGGACCTTTGTTGGCAAAGTAATGTCTCTGCTTCTGAATATGCTATCTAGGTTGGCCACAACTTTCCTTTCAAGGAGTAAACATCTTTTAATTTCATGGCTGCAATCACTATCTGCAGTGATTTTGGAGCCCAGAAAAATAAAGTCTGACACTGTTTCTACTGTTTCCCCATCTATTTCCCATGAAGTGATGGGACCAGATGCCATGATCTTCGTTTTCTGAATGTTGAACTTTAAGCCAACTTTTTCTTTCACTTTCATCAAGAGGCTTTTTAGTTCCTCTTCACTTTCTTGGATCTAGAGTTGTTTGCTTGCTTATTTTTGTTTGATATGGATGTAAAAATTTTCCTCTTGTGTTCTGATTTGTATTTTCTTAATTTATGAGACTCTGCTTTCTTTCACTAGAGTTATCTATTTTGTTTTTTCAAACTATTTTGATTGCAAAGAGTTTATTAAAATGTGTGAAATGTATGGGGAAAAGATAGCTAGAAGGTATATCAATACTCTATCAATTTTGAAAGAATATTGAATTTGAATTATTCAGTGTCACCAAATTTCACCTACAAAAGCAATAATTAATTATAAAGTTATTTTTAGTAGAAACATATAATACTTATATTTTATATTTATGTTGCTTTTCATGTTTTGCAATAATTAGATATTATAGTAAGAAGCACATTATGTTTGAAATCAAGAGCAACTTAAGAGATTCCACTTTTTTAATAGAAACATGTACTTGTTAAAGAATCAGTCACATTTATACTGTTACAGTGGTAAGGAATTATAAACCTCAGTAAAATATACATCAAATAACTTCTTTTACCCCTAAAGTAATATCATAATTAGAAATTTTCTGCAAAGATAAACTGTGTCTAACCTATGCTGGAGGCAACACTGCCATGAAAAATATCTACAACTATCACAATAGGGCAAGATATAGTCAAGAAAAACATCTTTCCCTGACAATTCATTTTTTTGCCCATGACATAATTTAGCAGTTTTCCCCAGGTCAGTTTTCCCATAAGGAGAAGATCACTTGAAAGCACTCAGCATTTTCTCACAACGAAAGTATCTGGCAGTGTTTTCTTTTTTCTTTTTTTTTAACTCTTGCTGGTTGGAAAAATTTTGGATTTAAAGAGATCAAATTTATTGAGCCAAGGGAAAAAACAGTGTCAGGACCTCAGTACAACAGTAATAAACAGTCATTTCCTGATGCCACACTTCACAACTCATGGAGTCCTGCTGGTTCATTTCTTTTACCAATCACGTGTTTATAACAGTGCCTCAGGACACAGTGAAAGGCTTGGATGTTGTACAGTTTTTCTCACTGAGCATCTGTCCTTGAGACTGTCATACATGTGTTGCAAAGTATATCCTCAGGCATGCAAAGAGGCATGGAGAATGGAATGAGAGTCATAAGTTTCTATGATTTCAAGAGCCTGTATCCAAACATACTATTTAGTGTATGTGAAACCTAGTAGCTGAAATTTCTAAAAGTAATACAAATAGAAAGGTTTAATCAAAAGGTACTTTGCACAGAGCAATACACTATATTATAATGAATAAAACCAAAGAGGAAGAAGTCAAATAATATTTTAGAAGTTCAGTAAGTACTTTAAAAATACTTAAGCCCCACATCTACGTCTCTGCAAATATCTGCTTTCCATTCCTCATCATGTCATGTCTGTCTCACTCCAGTTTCTCTCATGCTATCTATTTGTTTACTCTGCTTCTGCCTTGTCAGTTTAGAGGAATATTAGATTTAGTTTCTTTTCATCAAAGAGATGAAAAGTATCTGAATGTATTCAGAGAGGAGGAGTTGTTTAGTTGCTAAGTTGTATCTGACTCTTTTGCAACATCATGGACTGTAGCCAGCCAGGCTCTTCTGTATATGGGATTGCCTAGGCAAGAATGCTGGAATGGGTTTCCATTTCCTTCTTCAGGGGATCTTCCTGACCCAAGGATCGAACTCACATCTGCATTGCAGGTAGATTCTTTACTGTCGTGTTACTAGGGAAGCTCTTCAGAGAGGAGGGTAGTGTATTAAATGATTCCTGAAACACTTCAACTTGCTGAGAAAAAGAAAAACATTCCTGTGTCATAAAATCACTTGAGAAACTATCAGTGATGAGTGTTAGGCAAAAGCACTATTTCTTTACCTTTAATTTCCCCACCTCTTTTCTAGATTTAAATTTAATGATTCCAAGGTGCTAAAGAATTTTCTTATTTTTAAAAATTATTTGCACAAGTCAAGGCTCTATATTATGCAGTAGCAAATTTTATTGTGGAAATAACCACCCAAATAGAATTAGCACAGATAGTGTTTAGGTCCAAATTAGTCCAAGGAAACTAATACTTAGTAATTATACTACATGATATAAAGCTCATGGTTACAAAACTCAAACATCTTAAAAAACATATGAATATTTAGGAATAGTAAAAAGATTAACTGATTTTTTTTAGTTTATTTTAAAATTCAGATTTGTTCCTTGTTGCCCGAGACATAGAGTGCAAACTTTTCTTTTCTTCATTAAAGTAGTTAAGTTTTATTTGAATGTATATAATGAGAATTTGGTAGAAAATATGACTTTTTTACTGAAATAGAAACCAACTCTATAACCTTTTAATATGGACATTTTGGCTTTTTCTTTTAATGTAACTATATATAAATATAGTAAATATGGGCTTCCCTGGTGGCTCATGCAGTAAAGAATCTGCCTGCAATTTGGAAGACCTGGGTTCAAGCCATGGGTCAGGAAGATCCCCTGGGGAAGGGAATGGCAGCCCACTCCTGTATTCTAGTTGCAATGCCACATGGATTTGAACCTTTTTGTCAGTGAAACAAAACAGATTTCAGTAAGACTGGAGCAGGAGGGTACCAGCATATGAATGGGAAATAGCTATTAAAATGTGCCACGTTTCACTAGAATTACTTTTTAAAAAGTTCACACAAGAAGAGAGGGGGCAACAGCAAAATGATGGAATAGAGACCACGGACTTCATCTCCACACAAACGCAGTTAAATAGCTATCCCTGAATGAAAACATCTCTGCAGAAGCTCATATGTCCAGTTAAATAGCTGAAAAAAAAAATGGAGGAAAACAAAACAAAGCAGAACAACAGCAACAACAACAACAAAACATAAGAATAATAACACTAAAATGGTAGGAAGAGCATTTTGCCTATTTTAACAGGCTGCATCCTTGGACCAGATGTGTGCATCACAAATTCTGCTCAGAGAGAACAAGGAAGGCAGGATGAATGATCACCTTCTTCAGCCTTCTGGAGCACTACCTGAGGATCTGCACTGATTTTCCCTACCCAGATTGTTGTGGAAATCGGCATAGCTGAGATGTCTGTTTTTGATAAAAACAAAAAAGATGGAGGTTATCAATATCTGCCATGCAGTAGGTACAACTGTGGTCACCATTTGCCTTCTCTGCAGAGGACCCTAGCAGAGGGTCCTTTGCCACTGAGAGCCTCAGTAGACATTGGTTTTACCCCCAAGGACCCTATGGCTCATTGCTGTGGACCCCAGCAGCTTGCTCTGCAGAGGATCCTAGTAAATTTTGCCAGTGAGTAAACCAACAGCCTTCTGCTGCAGTTTCACTCATGAGGGTTCCACAGTTTTTGCCTTTGCAGAATCCAGCTACTTTGGTGTAGTCAAAGTACAGAAAAAAAAAAAAAGATTGTCAACATGTGATATTCTTTTAAATGAAAAGAATTATACATACACATATACACATGTATATACACATACATACAGTGAAATATTATTAACAAACAAAGGAATTCTATTTATGACAACATGAATAAGCCTGGAGGACATTATACCAAGTAAAATAAACCAGACACAGAAAGACAAATACTTCATGATCTCACTTATAGATGGAATCTAAAATAGTTGAACTCATAAAAGCAGAGAATATAATAGTCGTTGACAGGGCAGAGGGGTGTGAAGAAAGGTGAGATGTTGGTCAAAGGTTACAAAAGTTTAGTTATATGGGATGACTAAGTTCTGGAGGTCTAATATACAATATGGTGACAATAGTTAACAGTACTATACATCATACTTGAAATTTGCTAGAATAGGTCTTAAAATACACACACACATGCAGATGCTAACTATGTGATGATAGATATGATTATATGGATTATAGTGATCATTTCACAATGTATACATATAAAAACACCAAACTGTACACTTTATATAATTTTTATATGTCAATGATTTCTCAATAAGGGGAATTCCCAGGTCACACTAGTGATAAAGAACCTGCCTGTCAATGCAGGAGACATAAGAGACACGGGTTTGATCTCTGGGTCAGGAAGATCCCGAGCAGGGAATGGCAACCCACTCCAGTATTTTTGCCTGGAGAATCTCCATGGACAGAGGAGTCTGGTAGGCTACAGGGCTACATTCCATGGGGTCCCAAAGAGTTGGACATTACTGAAGTGATTTAGCATAGCATATCTCAATAAAGTGCTTAAAAACTCACATCCCTTGGAAATATACTCTCTGTATCTAAAATATTTTGGAAGTGTTGTATAATTTGAATATTTATGGGAGAGACATTTTATTCTCATCTAAAGTTCTTTGTGTTCAAAAAAGACAATTTATAAGCAGGTAATCATTTGTGGGATGTTTGAAACTCAGTGCATTGTATATTGAATTGCACACAAGAATGTAAAAAAATTGAAAAAGATGTGTTCAAGAAATAGAGTTTAAAACCATTCAAAGCTCTAGTTAAATAACTGTCAAAATGGATAGTGCAAGTACATCTTATAGAAGGGCCGAGTTCTACATAAACCGGGCTGAGACAGTCTGAAAAGATTCTTGCTGCATGTGGGTACTGAATTAACATATTTTGATTGAAAGAGAAATGCTATGTATCTTCAGAGGATAGAGAGAAGGCCAATGGACTGGGATAAAGAATAGATAAGTATTCAGAAATCAAGCTGGTTAGGTTAAATGGTGTTAGGCTATGGAGACTTTTTCTTTTTTTAAACATTATTGGAAATTACAAACATTTGCAAAAGTAGTGAGAATAGATTCATTACCAGCAAAGGGCCAATCTTGTTATGCTAACTTTACCCTGTATTATTTTCAAGCAAATCCTGTAATTTCAAATATAAATAATTCAATAAGTATCTCTACAAGATAACTGAAAGGTTGTTGCTGACCCACGAAAAGACGCCAGGATTCTTGGCCTCCAGGAGAGAAGAATTCAATCTGGGGCCAGAGATGAGGCTTGATCGCTGAGAGCTTTTGTGCAATAGAGTTTTATTAAAGTATAAAAGGGATAGAGAAAGCTTCTGACATAGACATCAGAAGAGGGCAAAAAAAGAGTACCCCCTTCTAGTGTTAACAATGGAGTTATATACCTTTTAATTAGTTATTACAATGAATCTAAAGAATGTCTCAAGTTTGTGAAAATTTTACCAGACCCACTCCAGCAATTTACATTTTAGGATAACAAGATTAGAATTTAACAATGGAAAGATCCTCTAGACCCACTCCCATAATATACATTCTAAGATATCAGGAATAGTCAGAAGGTTTTCAGGAAGGAGAAACTGTCCTCCAGTCTGATACATTGCTGTTGTATAATCCCTAGTACAGAGTTTAAACTGAGTTGTGTAATTGACTAAGATTAAGGAATGTAGAGGGAAAAAAGTTTGTCCTTTTCTCCTCCTTGAGAATTCCAGACCCCCAATTTCTACTTTGAGAGCCCCAGACCCCTTTCTCCTCCTTGGGGACCCTGAACTTCTTATCAATCTGTCTAGGAATTGACTCTCTCATAACTATTTTTCATACTGAAAAATATATACCACAATACTCTTGTCACACCCAAAAATAGCTCTAATTCCTCGCTCGCTCGCTCGCTCAGTTGCTCAGTCGTGTCTGACTCTTTGCGACCCCATTGGTGTGGCCTACCAGGTTGCTCCAACCATGAGATTCTCCAGGCAAGAATACTGGAGTGAGTTGCCATTTCCTAATTCCTAAGTAACATCAACCCACTCCAGGAATCCTGCCTGGAAAATTCCATGGACAGAGGAGCCTGGCCAGCTATAAGTCCATGGGGTTGCAAAAGAGTCGGACACGACTTAGCGACTAAACAACAACAAGTAACATCAAATATCTAGTCAGTGCTGCGAACAGTTGTTAAAATAGAATTGAGATTCAATTTGAGATTCAGAAATTATCATGCAGGCATTGAAGAATCATAGGCATTTTTGTAATACCAAGGAGGAACCCTATAAAAGAATATTTACAGGTGGTTAATCAGGAAAAATGACATGACAAAATAATAGGTGGATACATTTATGTGCTTTTCTAGCAAATGGTTTCAGTAATTCTTTGCTTAAGTTCTGTGCAGTATGCACAGAACACACTAAACACATATCAGCAAATGTGATTGTGGCTATTCACAAATGTAAAATATTAACTGAACATCAACTATATGTCAAGCCCTATTCATTTTCTGTGATGGAAAAATGTGTATGTTATGGAATGAGACAGAAAATAACACTTGTTCCTTTATATCTTGCATTCTGGAGATGTAAGACACAATATGTAGCAAACAAATGAAGGATCAAAACATTTGAAATAGTAAAAAGTGCTGCAAATAAAATTAAACATAATGACAAAGAATGATTAATGGAAGGTGCCAATATCTATTTTAGAATGATTGACTATAGTGGCCTACTTAGCTGACAACTGAGCAGTAAGAGGCCAGCCTTGGGAGAGCCAAAGACCTTCCTAAATTAAGTCTTATGGACTTGCCTAGAGAGTAGAGCAAACAGAAACAAACAGAAAGTCAGTGAAACACAGATGACCTTGGTTTGTTCAGTGAGGATATGTGATAGGTGAGAAAGAGTGTCAGAACAAGATGATGTTTGGCCTTATGAATGTCTGTATTTTAATTAGTGTGCAGTGGATGATATTGGAAGGTTTTGTAACTTGAACTTATATAATGTTGTTACATATATATCTAATAACATTGACTGTGCTAAGGAAAATAGATTTTGGGAGGAATTGAATGAGAGTGGAGTCTGGTAGACTAGTAAAAAAAAAAATCTTACTTTTTCAGGACAATTTATGCTTAAAATAATAGAACTAACTCATCTAAAATCAATCAGCCTGTTTATTTTAGCAATCTTTGTATGATTTTCAACAAATAAAGAATTATATGTATGCAAAAGAAAAAAAAAGTTTTTACTTTCTATACATTGCCATTTACATTACCAATGTTGACAAGTTTTTGTTTGCATTATTCAGTCTGATTATATTGTGATGTAAATGAAGCAATAACTAAAGAATAGCTAAAATAATCCTTTAGGTAAAGAAACAAAAACAATGAGCATTACAAAATATTACATTGTTTTACTTGGAAGCATATGTCAATAAAAATACTACATATTAAATCTTGTGAACTACGTTTAAAACAGTACTTAGAAGGAAAACTTAACCTCAAAAATGCTTTTTTAAGAAACAGGGGAAAATAATAATGATTATAAAGGCAATTAAAGTATTCTATTTAAGAAGTTGGAAATATGAGAAAAGGGTATATAAAAGATATAAGAAAAATAAAATTGTTAGATTTTTTTTAAAGTTTAATTAAAATAAAATTGGCTCTTGGAAAAAATAATTGGAAGAGAACACTTTGGAAGATCTAGTCAATTGAAAAGGGAGATAATAAAGTCAAAGTATGAATATAATAATACAATAACTAAAAACATGTGTCATAAAGTATATGAGGACAAACCTCTGTCCCCAAATTTGAAACTTAGATTATGCAAATGGGTTTTTATAAAATAAGTATTTTAAAAAATCTAAAAATATAATTGATCATTTAATAAATTAAAATGTAATAAAAATTTAAGTCACAATTCTAATTAGTTTAATAAATGAATTCTAAAAACCTTTCAAAAGTATAGCTAATATTTTATCTTTTTCATGATGTCCCTGAAAATTGAGTATCAGTCAAAGTTGTAGACTGTGTCTTAGAAGGCTGATAAAATCTTGATTCTAAGGTAAAATAAAAGATAATATAAAACAATTACAGGCACTGTCATGGAATAAAAATTCTTTAAATACATATGAACCAGATATATTTAACATTTTTTACCAAAAAATGCATCACTTAATGGTTTATTTCAGGAATGCAGTGATTGTTTAACATTATAAAACTTATCAATACAAGTTAGCACATGAATGACTAATAGAAAGACTGCTAGAAATAAAAGAGAAGGGCCTGAATTTTGTTCATTCTACATAGTAGAATTTTATCACATACCTCACAGTGGTTGCAGAAACTTTAAATGAACTCCATTTAACATTTATAAATAATAAAAAGATACATGATATGACTGTTCAGAATAGTACAAAAGTTTCAGGTCAGGTCAGAGTAGTTCATTCATTCATTTGTTCAGCAAATGGTTACTGAATACCTACTTTGTTCCAGATAATATTCTGGGGTCTGGGATACTGCAGTGAATGAAATTTTTTTAAAAAAGCACAAAACTGGTGCTCATGGGACTTACATTCTACAGCAAGAAATAAACAGTTAACTGGTAGGTACATTGTATGGTATAGTAGAACGTGGTTAAGCACTGTGAAGAAAACATGACAGGAAGAGGAACGTAGGAAGCCCAAGAAGTGAGGTGTTTGGATTGGTTGCAGTTTTTAAGATAGAATAATCAGGGCAAGCCTTACTGCTTCTAGATAAAGATGGAAGAAATGAGAAAGTGAGTCATATAGACATGTGGAGAGGAGCATGCCACACACAGAAAATGCAGTGTAAAGACCCTAGGACTTGTGTGTTTGAGGAGTAATAAAGGAGTTGTTGCCATGGCTGGAGCTGTAAATGAACCAAGGAAAGAGTAACAGGAAATAAGGTCAGAGAGGAGACAGAAGTCTTATTCTCTAAATGATATGGGAGGAAAATATGAAAAAAAAGCTTCCCCTGCCTCCCCCACCCCCAACAGACTGTTTAGTTTCATGAAAGTGTTAATTGCTCAGTCGTGTCTGACTCTTTGCAACACCAGTGGACTGTAGCCCGCCAAGCTCCTCTGTTCATGGAATTTCCCAGGCAAGAATACTGAAGTGGGTAACTATTTCCTTCTCCAGGGGATCTTCCTCACCCAGGGATTGAACCCAGGTCTCCTGCATTGCAGGCAGATTCTTTACTGTCTGAGCCACCAGGAAAGCCCCTTTAGGTTCCTAATTGAGAATAAATTATTCAGGTGAAAAGTAGATGGAGACAATTAGGGATGTAATGACATAATCTGGGAACAAGATAAATCGTGGTTTACTTGAGGATGGTAGGTATGAATATGGTAGGAGGTAGTCAGATTTTGAATATGGGAGATAGAGTTAAGAGAATTTGCTGATAGGTTGAATGTGGACTTCTTTGAGAAAAAGAGAAGTCTAGAAAATGGTCAAATATTTTTGTCTAAGTAACTGAGTTAATGACATTACTATTCATTGAGGGGATAGAATTCCAGAAGAAGCAGGTGTTCAGGAAAGAAAGATGGGAGTATGAGTTTGGAGTAAGTTTGATGTGCCTATAATGTATTTAAGCAGATGCTAAGTAAGCTGTTGGATGTAAATGTCTTAGGTCCTAATGAAAGGTTTATATTGTAGATCAAACTTTAGAACTCGTCAGCACATGGGCTTTAAATGTCAGCTAGATGAGCTCACCAAGGAAATCAGTGTCAACACAAAAGATAGATAGTGAGCCCTTGAGAATCTCTAAGTGGAGTCCTTAGGGGATGAAGAGTTAGGTAAATGGACTGGGGAAATGGCCAATAAGATATGAGGAAAAAAAAAAAACAAAAAAAAACAAAAAACAGAAAAATGGAATGTATGGTGGCATTGTGAGGAAAACATTTTGTTACTGAGGTTGGGTGATCAACCATAGAAAATGCTCATGACAGATCCAGTATAGTTATAACTGCATAATGGCCATTGGATTTAGCACAATTACATCACTGATGATTTTGACAAGCATAGTTTCTGTGTGATAGTGGCTTAAAACAAGACTCAGATGAATTTCAGAGTAAACAAGAGGAGAGGAATTGGAGACCATGAGAGCAGACAACGTTTTCAAGAAGCATTACTGTCGACAAGGAAAGAGAAATGGTGCAGAAGATGGAAGAAAAAGTGCATAAAGAGAGTTTTCTTTCTTTCTTTTCTTCTTCTTCCTTTTTTTTTTTTTTTTACTATGTGAGAAATGATAGCATGTTTAAATTTGATGGGAGTAATATAATTTGGAGGGAAAAGACAATGATGCTGAAGAGAGTGGGAGGATTGCTATAGCAAAGGATTCAGTAGGCAAGAAGGATGGGAACAAAGAGATGGAACATAAGTGGAGAGGATTATTTAGAAGAGCAGAGAAAATTACAATAAAAAGGAAGACAGTATATTTGGCCATTGTGCATATAAATGGGCAGATATGCTGATGAGAAACTGTTGAAGTTCCCTTCCATTTGTTTATGAGTAAAGTTAACAACTGAGTCAGATGTAGGATGTGGTGTTGATAGCTTGAGGAGAGAGAAGTCATGAGATAGATTTCTGGCCAACTGAAAGGGCTAGGAGATATGGAAGAATACAAGGGTATACGATGGGCCACCAGGCGGCCCTAGTGGCAAAGAATCCACCTCCAGGAGACTTGAGAGGTGAGTTTGATCCTTGGGTTGGGAAGATCCCCAGGAGGAGGGCATGGCAACCTACTCGAGCATTCTCGTCTGGAGAATCCCATGGACAGAGGAGCCTGGTGGGCTACAGTCCAAGGGGTTGCAAAGAGTTGCACGTGATTGAAGTGACTTAGCATGAACATGATATTGCAGTTGTGCATTTAATATGAAATTAATGTTCATTTTATATATAATATGCATGTGGAGCTATGAAAGATCACATGAATTTTTTTGGACATATGTTAATCCACACATAAAACCCAATAGCTTTATCATAAAATCATTTTAATTAGTGAAACACAGAATCAATGCTTCAGGATATAAATTTAATTTAGAAAAATCACATCTTTATAGCATTAAGAAAATATACACTAATAAGAATATATTTATGTATGTATAATTATATATATTTCATGATATTATTTATAATAAAAGACTAAAATATGATCTGAAGATTATATTAATAAATGATATATGGAATTTAGAAACCATGTGTAACATTATAAAAGAGCTATATGCATGGTATGTATGTTAGTCAGTCGTGTCCGACTCTTTGCGACCCCATGGACTATAGCCCGCTAGGCTCTTCTGTCCGTGGGATTCTCAGGTAAGAATATTGGAATGGGTTGCCATTTCCTTCTCCAGGGGATCTTCCTGACCCAGGAATTGAACCCAGGTTACGTACATTGCAAGCGGATTCTTTACTGCTGAGCCACCAGGGAAGTACTGAAAGAGCTATGAAAATAATAAAATTAGAGAGAGGGGCATTTAGTAATAGGAATAGATAATTTGAACTAATTGTCATCAGAATACAACTAGAAAAAGTAGGCAAAACATTTTAAAAATGATATATTTGAAGGGAAAAGAGCTATAAAGTAAAATTTTGGGATAACATTCTGTAGAAAAAGGAAGCTCAGAGGTATAAGACAGATTTGGTGCTATTATATCATCATAAGCCAATTTATGAAGAAGTATCAGGACTCTTAAAAGTGGAATAAAGCTTTTGATAAGTTAAAGTCGCTAGAAAGAAAAAAAATTGGGGTTTGCAGCGCTATGAAGGGAAGTCTGGTACCTCCCAGTAATTAGGTAGGGATGAAAATGGGCTGAAATGTAAGAGTCAAATGAAGTGGAAATAGATCAGCTGAATTCAGCTCAGTCGCTCTGTCATGTCAACTCTTTGCGACTCCATGAATCGCAGCACACCAGGCCTCCCTGTCCATCACCAACTCCCAGAGTTCACTCAAACTCACGTCCATTGAGTTGATGACGCCATTCAGCCATCTCATCCTCGGTCGTCCCCTTCTCCTCCTGCCCCCAATCCCTCCCAGCATCAGAGTCTTTTCCAATGACTCAACTCTTTGCATGAGGTGGCCAAAGTACTGGAGTTTCAGCTTCAGCATCATTCCTTCCAAAGAACACCCAGGGCTGATCTCTTCTAGAATGGACTGGTTGGATCTCCTTGCAGTCCAAGAGACTCTCAAGAATCTTCTCCAACACCACAGTTCAAAAGCATCAATTCTTCAGCTCTTAGCCTTCTTTATAGTCTAACTCTCGCATCCATACATGAGCACTGGAAAAACCATAGCCTTGACTGGACAGAACTTTGCTGGCAAAGTAATGTCTCTGCTTTTCAGTATGCTATCTAGGGTGGTCATAACTTTCCTTCCAAGGAGTAAGTGAGTTTAATTTCATGGCTGCAGTCACCATCTGCAGTGATTTTGGAGCCCAAGAAAATAAAGTCTGACACTGTTTTGACTGTTTCCCCATCTATTTCCCATGAAGTGATGGGACCAGATGCCATGATCTTCCTTTTCTAAATGTTGAGCTTTAAGCCAACTTTTTCACTCTCCTCTTTCACTTTCACCAAGAGGCTTTTTAATTCCTCTTCACTTTCTGCCATAAGGGTGGAGTCATCTGCATATCTGAGATTATTGATATTTCTCCTGGCAATCTTGACTCCAGCTTGTGCTTCCTCTAGCCCAGTGTTTCTCATGATATACTCTGCATATAAGTTAGATAAGTAAGATGACAATATATAGCCTTGATGTAATCCTTTTCCTATTTGGAACCAGCCTGTTGTTCCATGTCCTGTTCTAACTGTTGCTTTCTGACTTGCATATAGGTTTCTCAAGAGGCAGGTCAGGTGGTCTGGTATTCCCATCTCTTTCAGAATTTTCCACAGTTTATTGTGACCACATAGTCAAAGGCTTTGACATAGTCGATAAAGCAGAAATAGATGTTTTTCTAGAACTCTCTTGCTTTTTCCATGATTCAGCATATGTTGGCAATTTGGAATAGATCAGATGTCATTAATACTGAGGCCCAATTTCAAATAATCTTAATTTCTGATTGGACTAATAATGACTAATGATAATGCTCCTACCATCCTGTTAAAAACATGTACAAGTTTTCTCTGGGGAATGATATCATCATCCAACATTTCAAATTATCTTCATAAGTTTTTCTTATCTAACAAGCAAGCAAAAAAGATCAGTCATAAATGACAGCTTTAGAGCATTTAGAGAACTAAACATTATTTTTAAAGTATTCATAGAAATTACAGAATTGAAAAAATATAACCAAAATTAAGTACATAGTGGGTGAAGTTAATGGCAAACTTGATTAAGAGTGAATGTAAAATTGTACAACACCAGAAAAGAAATTATTCAGAAAAATGGAGAGACATGAGTTTGAAAAACGTAAAAGGGGAAGTGAGATTAAAGGGAGATCAAGAAGATCTAACATGTATGTAACTGAGGTCCTAGGAGTAAATGATCTATGAAATAGGATGGAAATTACATTTGAACAGAAGTGATAATTTTTTAAAAACTGGTAAAAGGCATAGATCACACATTCAAAAGCAGTGCATGTTTCAAATATGATAATTAGAAGAAATGACATTTCAATAGTATAATAAAGCTGTTGAAACCAGACAACAGTATAATTTTTAAAGTTTGGAAGATAAGTTATTTTCAAAGGAGCAAAAATGAGACTAACAGAAATAACTAAACCCAGAAAATCACAGAATTATATTTTTTAAAATTACAGGATTATATTTTTAAAGCAATGAATGGAAGTATGTAATCTTCAGCCTAGCCATTGAAAATAGGATTCTAAAATGAAATAAAGATTTTTCCTGACTTTTCTTCAGCAGTGAGTCTTTACTCTGCAGTGGGAGTGACAGGAATTCCTGCTCCTTCTTCAGAAGTTTGGGCTTTTCCTCCCTGTAATCAGTGAGCTAACACAAAAACAAGTGATAATTTGTGCCTCCCAGGTCAGTGACCATGCACCTCCTGCAAGCTTTTGCTGTGAGGGTTTCTGTAACTCCCTCCCTCCCCTTTCATGTGCATGCCAGCTAGATAAGAGATCCAGGAGTAGTTGAGTCTGAATAAGTGTGACCTCACCTTGTGTCTGTGGTCACCAGGGGTGCTATATTCTGTCCTATATCTAGCCTCTAGAAATAAAATTTCACCTTATTTTTCCTTAGCTGTTTGTATTTGTTGTTGTTTAATCACTAAGTTGTGTCCGAATCTTTGTGACCCCATGGGCTGTAGCCCGCCAGCCTCCTCTGTCCATGGGCTTTCCCAGGCAAGAATACTGGAGTGGATTGCCATTTCCTTCTCCAAAGGCTCTTCCCTCCCAGGGGACAAACTGGGTCTCCTACATTGCAGGTGGACTCTTTACTGTCTGAGCCACCAGGGACGTTCCACAGCTATTCTTGCACTGTGCCAGTCTGTACTTTATTCTCGAAGGGATTCACTGTCTGTGAAATTAATACTTCTTGACTTTTGTGTGACATGTCTCTCTCATGAGATCAAGAAAACTTATTATTTTATAGTTGATTTGGATTTTTAGAGTGCAGTTGATGTTCTTTCAACTTTCCCTAAAGACATTTGTAAATAAACAGAAAATATGAGTATTCACCATTATTGTAATGCAGTAAAGAAAATAATAGAAAGTGTTCCTTCAATCAGCAGACAACCTTAGATTAAATCTCAGATATTAAGAAGTAATGATAACCCACAAGGAAGGCAAAAATACAGATACATTTAAATGTATTTAGACTGAAAGCACTAATAATGACTTGAGGTTTAAAATATTCATATAACATTAGTGCATAAATTATTACACTAGTACATAAATCAGTATAAAGAGGACAGTAATAAAGAGAAGACATTTTAAGATGCTTGCATTTTCCTGGGGCAAATAACGTACTTTGCCTGGGGCAAATAAGGTCTAACTTTAATAGTCAATGATTTTGAAATGTGAGCATAAGCATGGGTGCATATTGTAATTTCTAGAGTCATGATACAAGAAATATGAGTTTAATAATGGAATAATTCAATACAAAATAGACATTCAATCACAAAAAAATCTATGAAAGAGAGACAATTGAAAACAAGAAGAATAAACAGAAAGCAAGTTGTGGGAGAAGTCAAGTGGGCCTTAGGAAGCATCACTACAAACAAAGCTAGTGATGGTGATGGAATTCCAGTTGAGCTATTTCAAATCCTGAAAGATGATGCTGTGAAAGTGCTGCACTCAATATGCCAGCAAATTTGGAACACTCAGCAGTGGCCACAGGACTGGAAAAGGTCAGTTTTCATTCCAATCCCAAAGAAAGGCAATGCCAAAGAATCCTCAAACTACCACACAATTGCACTTATCTCACATGCTAGTAAAGTAATGTTCAAAATTCTCCAAGCCAGGCTTCAGAAATATGTGAACCGTGAACTTCCAGATGTTTAAGCTGGTTTTAGAAAAGGCAGAGGAACAAGAGATCAAATTGCCAACATCTGCTGGATTCATCGAAAAAGCAAGAAAGTTTCAGAAAACATCTATTCCTACTTTATTGACTGTGCCAAAGCCTTTGACTTTGTGGGTCACAATAAACTGTGGAAAATTCTTCAAGAGGTGGGAATACCAGACCACCTGACCTGCCTCTTGAGAAACCTATATGCAGGTCAGGAAGCAACAGTTAGAACTGGACATGGAACAACAGACTGGTTCCAAATAGGAAAAGGAGTACATCAAGGCTGTATATTGACACCCTGCTTATTTAACTTATATGCAGAGTACATCATGTGAAATGCTGGACTGAAAAAAGCACAAGCTGGAGTGAAGATTGCTGGGAGAAATCTCAGTAACCTCAGATATGCAGATGACATCACCCTTATGAAATGAAGAAGAACTAAAGAGCCTCTTGGTGAAAGTGAAAGCGGAAAGTGAAAAAGTTGGCTTGAAGCTCAACTTTCAGAAACTAAGATCATGTCATTCAGTCCCATCACTTCATGGGAAATAGATGGGGAAACAGTGGAAACAGTGTCAGACTTTATTTTTCTGGGCTCAAAAATCACTGCAGATGGTGATTGCAGCCATGAAATTAAAAGACGCCTACTCCTTGGAAGGAAAGTTATGACCAACCTAGACAGCATATTAAAAAGCAGAGACATTACTTTGTCAACAAATGTCCATCTAGTCAATGCTATGGTTTTTCCAATGGTCATGTATGGATGTGAGAGTTGGACTATAAAGAAGGCTGAGAGCTGAAGAATTGATGCTTTTGAACTGTGGTGTTGGAGAAGACTCTTGAGAGTCTCTTGGACTGAAAGGATATCCAACCAGTCCATCCTAAAGGAGATCATCCTGGGTGTTCATTGGTAGGACTGATTTTGAAGCTGCAACTTCAATACTTTGGCCACTCATTTGAAAAGACCCTGATGCTGGGAAAGACTGAGGGCAGGAGGATAAGGGGATAACAGAGGATGAGATGGTTGGATGGCATCTCCAACTCAATGGACATGGGTTTGAGTGGACCTCGGTAGGTGGTGATGGGCAAGGAGGCCTGGCGTGCTGCAATTCATGGGGTCACAAAGAGTCGGACACGACTGAGCGACTGAACAAACTAAGTTATAGGAGAGAAGATTTTAGTCAAACTTAGTAAGATGGATATTTCATAATGATTAATAATTTTATAATAAATCTATTTAACAAGTAGATGTATAAATTCAAAAATATATTTTGTATAATAGCATATTCTCAGTATGGGCAACATAGGTAGATTTGAAAGTAAAAAGACAATGTCGTACATTTAGTGGGAAATTTTAGTGCACCTCTGAAAATTGATAGAACAAGCAATAAAATAATTAAACATATAGAATATTGAGCAATGAGAGAAATACAGAACAAAATATTATCTTAAAGTATGAGTGAAACATTTATAAAAACTGACTGTATTCTAGAGAATAAATTATATGTCAACAAATTTCAAAAAAGTTAATCATATAGAATGTGTTCTCTATCATAATAGAATCAATCTATAAAGAAATAAACAATTAATAAAACTTATTCTCCATTTGATAATTAGCTAATATACTTCTTTATAATCACAGTGTTAAAAGGAGAGTTACTATCTTTGGGCATAAGGAATGGAATATTGACTGGGAAAGGTGCTAGTAATATTTTATTTCCTAATCACTTTTACTCATTTGGCTGTACTGACATGTACATTTTGTATATTTTTTACTTCAATAAAAGTGTGAATATAAAAGTAGAAACATATATAGATGAAAGGAAGATATAACAGGCTTGATGTGTTGAGTCATATGTAAGGAAAAAAATCATCTATGACAAAGATAGGATCACAAATCAGTGAGCAAAGATGAGCTGTGTGATTGTCTTCAGAAAAATGGCCTATTAAATAACAAAGTGTATCTAGCCTTGAAGCTTACACAGAAGTGGAATTCAAATAGCTCAGTCTTAAAAATGAAAAGTAATACAATGAAATACATACATGCATTTGTATTCACACACTCACATACACACAGGCACACACAGACAGGAGAATGTGTAAATCATGAAGTAGGGAATGATTTCTTGAAATGAATGTTCTAGCATAAATCAAAAGAAAACATGGAGCTCAGCTTGGGGCTCTGTGATGACCTAGTGGGTAGGAGGTGGAGATCAGGACGGAGGCTTGAGAGGGAGATGATATTTTTATACATATAGCTGATTCACGTTGTTGTACAGCAGAAACATACAATTGTAAAGCAGTTATACTCCAATTAAGAAAAAAAAAAAGCATATAGTCATCACTCGACTCACTCATTTACTCAGTCATGTCTGACTCTTTGCAGGCCCATGATAGCTGTAGGGGGTTGGGGAACTGACAGATGTGCCCATATTAAATATATATTCAAGGACATAGATGGTGGGTTTCAGTTCAATTCAGTCGCTCAGTCATGTCTGACTCTTGGGAACCCCATGAATCACAGCACACCAGGTCTCCCTGTCCATTACCACCTCCTGGAGTTGACTCAGACTCACGTCCATCGAGTCAGTGATGCCATCCAGCCATCTCATCCTCTGTCGTCCCCTTCTCCTCCTGCCCCCAATCCCTCCCAGCATCAGAGTCTTTTCCAATGAGTCAACTCTTTGCATGAGGTGGCCAAATACTGGAGTTTCAGCTTCAGCATCATTCCTTCCAAAGAGATCCCAGGGCTGATCTCCTTCAGAATGGACTGGTTGGATCTCCTTGCAGTAAACCCCATGAATCACAGCACACCAGGTCTCCCTGTCCATCACCACCTCCTGGAGTTGACTCAGACTCACGTCCATCGAGTCAGTGATGCCATCCAGCCATCTCATCCTCTGTCGTCCCCTTCTCCTCCTGCCCCCAATCCCTCCCAGCATCAGAGTCTTTTCCAATGAGTCAACTCTTTGCATGAGGTGGCCAAATACTGGAGTTTCAGCTTCAGCATCATTCCTTCCAAAGAGATCCCAGGGCTGATCTCCTTCAGAATGGACTGGTTGGATCTCCTTGCAGTCCAAGGGACTCTCAAGAGTCTTCTCCAACACCACAATTCAAAAACATCAATTCTTTGGCGCTCAGCCTTCTTCACAGTCCAACTCTCACATCCATACATGACCACAGGAAAAACCATAGCCTTGACTAGACGGACCTTAGTTTGCAAAGTAATGACTTTGCGTTTCAATATGCTGTCTAGGTTGGTCATAACTTTTCTTCCAAGGAGTCAGCGTCTTTTAATTTCATGGCTGCAGTCACCATCTGCAGTGATTTTGGAGCCCCAAAAAATAAAGTCTGACACCCCAAGTCCAAGGTAAGAGAAACCCAAGTAAGATGATAGATGTTGCAAGAGGGCATTAGAAGGCAGACACACTGAAACCATGATCACAGAAAACTAGTCAATCTAATCACATGGACCACAGCCTCGTCTAACTCAGTGAAACTAAGCCATGCCCTGTGGGGCCACCCAAGATGGGCGGGTCATGGTGGAGAGGTCCGACAGAATGTGGTCCACTGGAAAAGGGAATGGCAAACCACTTCAGTATTCTTGCCTTGAGAACCCCATGAACAGTATGAAAAGGCAAAATGATAGGATACTGAAAGAGGAACCCTCCAGGTCAGTAGGTGCCCAATATGCTACTGGAGATAAGCGGAGAAATAACTCCAGAAAGAATGAAGGGATGGAGCCAAAGCAAAAACAATACCCAGTTGTGGGTGTGACTGGTGATAGAAGCAAGGTCCACTGCTATAAACAGCAGTATTGCATAGGAACCTGGAATATTAGGTCCATGAATCAAGGCAAATTGGAAGTGGTCAAACAAGAGATGGTAAGGGTGAAAATTGACATTCTAGGAATCAGCGAACTAAAATGGACTGGAGTGGGTGAATTTAACTCAGATGACTATTATATTTACTACTGCAGGCAGGAATCCCTCAGAAGAAATGGAGTAGCCATCATGGTCAACAAAAGAGTCCGAAATGCAGTACTTGGATGCAATCTCAAAAACGACAGAATGATCTCTGTTCATCTCCAAGGCAAACCATTCAATATCACAGTAATCCAAGTCTATGCCCCAGCCAGTAACACTGAAGAAGATGAAGTTGAATGGTTCTATGAAGACCTACAAGATCTTTTAGAACTAACACCCAAAAGAGATGTCCTTTTCATTATAGAGGACTGGAATGCAAGAGTAGAAAGTCAAGAAACACCTGGAGTAACAGGCAACTTTGGCCTTGGAATGCGGAATGAAGCAGGCCAAAGACTAATAGAGTTTTGCCAAGAAAATGCACTGGTCATAGCAAACACCCTCTTCCAACAACACAAGAGAAGACTCTACACATGGACATCACCAGATGGTCAACACCGAAATCAGATTGATTATATTCTTTGCAGCCAAAGATGGAGAAGCTCTATACAGTCAACAAA
>SJXQ01007003.1:219819-239703 GCA_006408695.1 Aepyceros melampus | reverse complement strand
AACAAAGCTAGTGGAGGTGATGGAATTCCAGTTGAGCTATTCAAATCCTGAAAGATGATTCTGTGAAAGTGCTACACTCAATATGCCAGCAAATTTGAAAAACTCAGCAGTGGCCACAGGACTGGAAAAGGTCAGTTTTCATTCCAATCCCAAAGAAAGGTAATGCCAAAGAATGCTCAAACTACTGCACAATTGCACTCATCTCACATGCTAGTAAAGTAATGCTCAAAATTCTCCAAGCCAGGCTTCAGCAATATTTGAACCGTGAACTTCCAGATACTCGAGCTGGTTTTAGAAAAGGCAGAGGAACCAGAGATCAAATTGTCAACATCCGCTGGATCATGGAAAAAGCAAGAGAGTTCCAGAAAAAACATCTATTTCTGCCTTATTGACTATGCCAAAGCCTTTGACTGTGTGGATCACAAGAAACTGTGGAAAATTCTTCAAGAGGTGGGAATACCAGACCACCTGACCTGCCTCTTGAGAAACCTATATACAGGTCAGGAAGCAACAGTTAGAACTGGACATGGAACAACAGACTGGTTCCAAGTAGGAAAAGGAGTACATCAAGGCTGTATATTGTCACCCTGCTTATTTAACTTATATGCAGAGTGCATCATGAAAAACACTGGGCTGGAAGAAGCACAAGCTGAAATCAAGATTGCCGGGAGAAATATCAATAACCTCAGATATGCAGATGACTCCACCTTTATGGCAGAAAGTGAAGAGGAACTAAAAAGCCTCTTGATGAAAGTGAAAGAGGAGAGTGAAAATGTTGGCTTAAAGCTCAACATTTAGAAAAGGAAGATCATGGCATTTGGTCCCATCACTTCATGGTGGGTTTAGAGACTATTTCAAAGGAATATAGTTTTAATATCTGCAAAACAGAAGGAGCCCCTATGGGAAAAAACAGATGAAATGTATGGATTGGAAATTCACAGAAGAGAATATTTAACTAGGCTATGATCATAAAAAAAGGATGATTATCAATCTCATTAATAAAATGAGGGAAAAAGACGATAGTTTTGCTCACTTAA
This sequence comes from Aepyceros melampus, assembly GCA_006408695.1. Lineage (NCBI taxonomy): Eukaryota > Metazoa > Chordata > Mammalia > Artiodactyla > Bovidae > Aepyceros > Aepyceros melampus. The sequence continues at coordinate 238,666 of SJXQ01007003.1, read as the reverse complement.
ATCCTTCAGGTTGGCAGCTGTGAACATATGGTAATTCCAAGTGAAAGTGTAGATGTGTAGAAACAGAAAGCCTCATAACCTTCTTCTGAGAGACCAAATCAGTATGTTATTCTGGAGCGCAGTTCATAGAACTAATGAAATTATGCATTTATATGGAAGTCTTAAGTATTTATTCCAGATAATTTCTTGCACATGTCCATAAATTCTAAAGCATGAAGGAAGTCAGTGCAGCCTTTTTGTGTTTGTTGAGGAGTTAGTGATAACCCAGGTGTTTATCATTATGGAACACACAGATTAAACATAGGGACATATAAACAAAGGGTATCAGCCAGGAAAAGCAGTGGAAGTATAAATGTTTACAGAAACTCAGGTTGATGTTCAAAACTGACTTTTAGTAAAAATATAAAAACCAGTGTAATTACTATAGCAAAATACCATTTGTATACATTAAAACATACCCCTTACACCAAAGAAACCTACATTTTGAGAGAGTACATGAATATACAAGAAAACAGATAAAGCACATTAAAAGATAAGATGTATGTGGAATAGGGAGAGATGGAAATTGTGATGAAAAATGAGGAGAAAAATACCAAAACAAAAGAGGGCTCTTGCAATAATGACCATGTTACTGTTCCTTGAACAGAAAAGTGATGAGTAGGGTCAAAAAAAAATCAAATATCCACAGAAGGAAAAAAATACATTTAGCTAAATCATATGCCACCATTTTTATGTTGTGAGATGCCAGGCTTTTATTTTTGTATGGTTTCCCTATTCCACTTTATTCTTTCTTACATAGGTATAAAAGTAAAATAGTGGAAATCCTTGGTTGAAATTCCTTGCCAGAATGAATTGTTCATGTCCTATAAAAATCCACTGAAAAATAGTTAAAATGAGAAACACACTGTTCCCAAATACTAGTTGATTAGTGACTTATAGTCACTTTGTTCAACTGCAGAGTTCTTAGGTCAATTTCTTTTATATGATAGGAGAGTATATATAATAGATGATTAACAGGGTGTATTAAAAAAATGTTTGAGTTCTTAAAATTTTATTTCACAAATTGTTCATTGCTAACACACTTAATATGTAAGACTAATCATAATATCCAATGTCATATTCAATTTTCTTGAATTGAGTAAATTAAGAAAGTTATGTGAATGTTCTTTTAGAAGCAAGAGCTATAGCATCAACATGATAAGGACTCTGATTTTTTTCTCTCTATGAAATTCTTATATAAAGATTGATATTCTCACTTGTCTTAGGATGCCAGCTGTGTAAGTTGAGGGTGTAACATAATGTAAGCAAAAGGAAAGATAAAACCTTACTCAGATACATGAACTGCACAAAGTAACCTCATAAGCAAAATTACCATCTGTTTCTGGGTTCAACTAATGAGAGAACTTGTTCAATTGTACATCAGGTCAACTGAAAATAATGAAACCAGGACTTCTATGAGTTAAAAAACATGCTCCACTAACCTCCCCTCCTCCACCCCTAGTTTCACCTGTTGAAAAACAAGGAAAACAAATAGACATGTGGCCACCCACACAGTTGTGTAAATTGGAGAAAAAAGTGAAAATAACGTGTGACAGAATGCCTGAAGGTTTCACTTAGTCCTTCACACATGGCCTTAATCACTTTGGCAAATTTTCTCTCCCTCCCATATGAACTTCATAGACCATTTTTCAAATTAAAAGTGCCCTCCCTTCTTTCATGTTTTAAGAACTAGTGGCTCAGGGAAAAGCTGGGAAGTGATTTGGGAAACTGTGCCATCATCTAGGAATTTTGCTGCTTTAAAAAAAAATCCCTGGAAATGTGCCAATACTGTAGATTTGTTAAAATTTCTTGAGAACATCTTGTTGTGTGTGACGGTGTGTGTGTGCATGTGTGTGTGTGTGTGTGTGTGTGTGTGTGGTATTTGCCTGTGCACACCCGTTATCTAAGTTTAAGCTCTTTCTCAGGTTGTAATGTTTGAATTCCATTGGATACATATACAGTATTAAGGCCAATCAATGTTTCATTGGGGTTTCACTTTTAGAGTTACTTCTAGGGGCTAACTGCTGTGGGAATTAATGATTAGAGCTAATGATCAAAATCATCTGATTGTATTCACCATGGAGAGTGACCTAATTCTACACATACTTAAAACTTTTCCAGCAAGAGCACTTTATTCTTTAAAACTGGAAAATCATCAACTCTCTAGTGGAATGAAGACCTTTCTTTTCCTGATACCCTGTACAGTTCAAGTTTACATGGGAAGTATGAAGAACTTGGCAGAGTAACAACTACTATAAGGGCTTACTCAGAGAAGAATTTTATAGATCTGCATTACACAGAGCTAGTCAACAAAAATCACTTGAGAGTCCATGAATTCAGTAGATTTAAGGTCAACAGACAACTTGGCCTGATCAAGGAGCTCCTGTGAGTGTTATGGAATATGTTCATCATAACCTTTATTTCCATCCTTCATAATTCCCTTGCTTCATGTGTATTTGCTCCATTAATCCCATTTTTCTTGACATGCTTGCTATCTACAAGTTGGTATTTAGCAATAGACCCTCCACCAGTCAAAATACTTAATGTCATTGCTGCTGCTGCTGCTGCTGCTGCTGTGTCGCTTCAGTCGTGTCCGACTTTGTGTGACCCCAAGACGGCAGCCCACCAGGCTCCCCCGTCCCAGGGATTCTCCAGGCAAGAACACTGGAGTGGGTTGCCATTACCTTCTCCAATGCATGAAAGTGAAAAGGGAAAGTGAAGTTGCTCAGTCGTATCCGACTCTTAGCAACTCCACGGACTGCAGCCCACCAGGCTCTTCTGTCCACGGGATTTTCCAGGCAAGAGCACCGGAGTAGGGTGCCATTGCCTTTCCCTGTATTTGTCAGTCTCCCAATTTAGAGTCTGGCAAATATTTTCTGTGAAGAGTCAGACTGTATTTTAGGCTTTGTGAACCAGAGGACATTGCTTGTAGCAACTTAACTCTGCTGTTATATGTGAAGGTGGTTATACACAATGGGAAAGGACTAGTGTACCGGTGTTCAAAAAAAAACCCAAAACCCTTTATTTATGAAGATAAATGATTAGCTTGATTTTGCCCTTGGACTATAGTTTGCTGACCTCTGAACCATGACTCCTCAGAGGGGGAAGAGATAGCTCTTCTTAGTGTAAAGACAATTTGACAGTCTTTGAGTGGATGTGAGTGCAGTCATTCCCCACCTGCTTTTTTTCTTTGGCTGCATGACATAGTAGTGAAGAATATCAGCTCGGTGGAAGTCAAGCCAGAAGCTCCGTGCTCTTGGGAAAATGACATCCTTTCAATCCGTTATTCTCCTCTGTAAAATGGAATAATGATAATATATACTTTAAAGGTGTGTTATGAGATAAAATGAGAAAATGTATACAAAGGGAGCAGTATATTTATGTCATATTTCAGGGTTTTATTTTTAGAAAGTGAGTTCTGGATATAGTAAATGAACTCTATTGATACAAATTCCTTTATAAAATCTCTTGTAATCAATGACTTGTTGAGCCTTGTTATTGCAGATAATGACAGTTTAAGATCAAAATATAAACAAAAGTCGGGGAGCAAAATGGAAGCTATAAGAGCAAATCAGAATCCTGACATTGAAAGATTCCCAAGGCCTTTAATCTGTTCCACTTGTGCCATTTGTTACCTTATTACCTGGAAAATTGTTTTAAGTTACTGACAAAAGCTGTGAACACTTGATGACTTTTTTAAACACTAGGTGAAAAAGAGATGAGATGGATGTGAGGAAGACAGTTTTTGAAGTGCTTCTCCACTGTACTCTAGAAGTGAGTCACTGAGGTGAACAGTATTTATCTAGAATCACAGTACTCTGAATCTGAGCTTCTGAGAAATTGCCTTGTCCCAGCAAAACTGGGGCGTGAACTTTCTAACCTCTTAACTCAAGGCTAGTATGTTTACCTCATCAATTTAATTGAATCTGTTCATATTCCCTGAAGGAAATAGTTAAGAACAAATATTATTCTTTAGTATGATCCCAAATGGAAATGGTATAAAACATGAATCTATTTAATAAGTAATTATATTCAAGTTTGGTTGACTTAATAATATGTATTGAGTTAAAACTATGTCTTTACTGCTGCTTTAGGAAAAGTCTAAGTGCTAAATTCAACATGTATTTTTAAAATTCTCTCCCTGTGATGTAATTGTTTCACTGATAAGCTTTGATACCAGGATTTGACTCTAGTGCCAGACTGAATGACTGAGATGATTCCATTGGACCATTACACCATGATTAGTGCCAGACAGATCCCACAAAGGCTGAGGATGTGTACTCTACTCTGTATATTTGGGGGAGAAACTCCATTAATATTGGTAAATTTGAATTTATTCTTATAGTTGACTGCTTATTGTGAAGACTAATACTTAGTTTGCATACATAATATATTATTTTTAAAGTTAGAATTCTATAGAGTGTGTTTAGAGAGCTTCCAAATTTTTCTGAGCAATGGCAAAAGATAAGATTTACAATGATACACAAAGAAAATTTGGTGGTGATGCTATCTAAGAAAATTTTGGAGAGTGTACAGCAAATGTCCAAATAATCAAGCTCTTGTCTGCACCTTCTTGAGATTTTCAAGATGCCTGTGCTTTCCTGTAAAATATAAATTCTAGATTAGTGAGTTTCCATATTTGCCTTTTAATGTAGTTCCAATACCCTGCTTTGTATGTATGCCTTGTGTTTTATTATGTGTTTTCAAAAACATTTTCTCTTGATGAGTTTACTATATTATGCAGTCTCATGATTAAAATCATTCCATCCCTTTTAAAGAATATTGTAGCAATAAGCAAAACTTTGAAAAATTCCATTTAAAATACAGATTGCAACATAAAAAGATATATTCTTAATTCATAAATGGCATGTGATATACATTTTGAATGAACATCAGTATTTAAAACCATCTTTATATAGGATTCATCATTTATTGTCAGTTTAAAACAGTTTGTAATGGTTAGTGCATACATAGTGACATATACTCTGGTTAGTATAAAAGTGAAGATGGTTTTTCTGCTTTTGCTAAGTTAATAATAAAAAAAAAAAAGATTCAATTTACAGTCCATAGTAGTTCTGCTGTGCAAGGAGAAAGATAAAGCTATAAGGGCAATAAGACTCTTGGATAATTTTCCCTTAGAACTACAGTCTGTCTTTTTAACTATAGTTAGATTTTTAAACTTCTTTCAGTGCAACTGAGAGACACCAAAACTTTTAATTATAAATAGAAGATTTTTTTTAAATGTGGAAAAAGTCTTATGGCTCCTTCATTCTTTCTTTGCTGCTCATAATAATAGTGTTTTTTGTCTGTCTTCTTTTCATTATCCTACAAGTCTTCCTGTAACTGAATACTAAAACTGGAATTGTTGGCTATTTGGGGGAGTCCCATAACTTTCCTTGTGTGTACAGGCCCCATGAGGACAATGCTTGCCTTATTCCTCATCAATGTTATTTCTGACTCAACTCTTTGGTGAGGGGAAGAAGGAAAGCGTTGAAAAGTATGTTCCCTCCCTAGTCTTTTAGGGAGAAAGATGTAGGGCTGGGATTTTCTCAAAGCAGATTTCATCAAATGCATGACTCTCCTTGAGCATTCATTGGCTGGCAAGATGCAAAGAACTCAGATTACTGAACTCCTACTGGGATACCAGAAATAGATAAATATGACCAAGCATTTCCAAATCCTTAGCCAGGCAATCAGAGGATATGACCGTAACACAATGGATACAGTGTGTTTTGCACATGATTTTAAAGCCCTAGACAACTGGACTTGAATTCTTCATATGCAGTGATTTTGCATTAAAAAGATCAGACAAGTTTTGGCTGGCTTGTGCCTCAGAATGCTGGGATCAATTATTATTTGGGAATCAGCTGTTTATTTTTTTTCCTGATCAGAAACATTGTGATGGAAGGAATTATTACATTGTCACATTGCTTTAAAAGCTGAGCTCCAGGCAGCCTTTGCTCATCCCTGGGATTCAGCCTGATCAGCACCCATGCAAGATCGACTTCTGATTCTTGCATGAAACTTCTTCATCATCTGGGAAAGTGCAACTCCTAACCACTATTTTATATTTTCAAAAGGTTGGGATAGATTTAGCTGACACACTGAATTCAACAATACATTGAAAGCTTTCATGTTTTATTATTTTAAAAGGAAGAGCTCTCCATACTGCAGCACACATTCAGAGTATTTCTAAGGAAGGTTTAACACAAGAATATTAAAGTTTCATTACCAGATATTTAGGGCTTCCCAGGTGGTGCTGGTGGTAAAGAACCCACCTGCCAATGCAGGAGACATGAGATAGGAGTTTGATCCCTAGGTGGAGAAGATCCCCTGGAGGAAGGCATGGCAACCCACTCTAGTATTCTAGCCTGGAGAATCCCATGGACAAAGGAGCCTGGAGGGCTCCAGTCCATAGCGTTGGAAAGAGTCGGACAGGATTGAAGCAGCTTAGCATACACACACACCAGATATTTAAGCTTTAACTCCATAACCAAAGTTCTTTGGTTTTTAAAATTTATTTTACTAGCCAACATGATTGGTCCAATGTTAAAGGGCTTGTCTCTTCATTAGATCCTTCAAAAGCAAAAGGAAATTTCAAACTGTGTTAGTTTTCTGATAATGCATATTAAAAACATGTTTAAGTTACTCTCCTGCACTTTTATATATAGGCTACATATCCTCAGCTATTGCCTTTCCTCAAACAAATACATATAATCACAAAGTGAGGAATTTTTAATTTACTTTAATAACTTCACTTGGTGTTGGAGAAGACTCTTGAGAGTCGCTTGGACTGCAAGGAGATCCAACCAGTCTATTCTGAAGGAGATCAGCCCTGGGATTTCTTTGGAAGGAATGATGCTGAAGCTGAAGCTCTAGTACTTTGGCCACCTCATGTGAAGAATTGACTCATTGGAAAAGACTCTGATGCTGGGAGGGATTGGGGGCAGAAGGAGAAGGGGACAACAGAGGATGAGATGGCTGGATGGCATCACTGACTCCATGGGCGTGAGTCTGAGTGAACTCCAGGAGTTGGTGATGACAGGGAGGCCTGGTGTGCTGTGATTCATAGGGTCGCAAAGAGTTGGACATGACTGAGCGACTGAACTGAACTGAACTTCACTTGAGAATAAATGTAAATCTCACCTACTAAACAGGAAAATTTGGAAAACAGAGAAAACCTTTTCTCATTCTCCTTGTCAAAATACATGCCTCAAACTTAAACACAACCTACAAGATGCAGAATATTTGTTGATAATATTTTGGAAGATTGTATAGTTTATATATGTTGTTTATAAATTAATATCTGTGTAAGTACCAAGAAATATGTACACAGCATTTATAGCAATTGCATGGAGTTAACTGTAGGTTTCTGAACTCATCTCAGACAGATTGGGTCTTCTAATTCTTTTCCCAATGGGATTTATTTCTCTGTCTACAATGGTAATTTAGTAAATATTGTTATCTTATTAGCTACATACTAAATATGGACGTGAGTCTGAGTGAACTCCGGGAGATGGTGATGGACAGGGAGGCCTGGTGTGCTGCAATTCATGGGGTTGCAAAGAGTTGGACATGACTGAGGACTGAACTGAACTGAACTCAAGTATGGTAAGTTTTATTAAAATTAATAACAGTGAACATTTGTGCAACTCTTTGGACCACTCAGATATTTTGAAGTAATTATTTGTTTTCAGTGCAGTTCAGTCACTCAGTCATGTCCAGCTCTTTGAAACTGCATGGACTGCAGCATTCCAGGCTTCCCTGTCCATCACCAACACCCAGAGTTCACTCAAACTCATGTCCATTGAGTTGGTAATGCCATCCAACCATCTCATCCTCTGTTGTCCCCTGCTCCTCCCACCTTCAATTTTCCCCAGCATCAGGATCTTTTCAAATGAGTTAGTTCTTTGCATCAGGTGGCCAAAGTATTGCAGTTTCAGCTTCAGCATCAATCCTTCCAATGAATATTCACAACTGATCTCCTTTAGAATGGACTAGTTGGATCTCCTTGCAGTCCAAGGGACTTTCAAGAGTCTTCTCCAACACCACAGTTCAAAAGATGAATTCTTCGTTGCTCAGCTTTTTTATGGTCCACCTCTCACTTCCATACATGACTACTGGAAAAACCATATCTTTGACTAGGTGGACCTTTGTAGCTTTTCTTCCAAGGAGCAAACGTCTCTTAATCTCATGGCTGCAGTCATCATCTGCAGTGATTTGGGAGCCCCCAAAGATAAAGTCTGTCACTGTTTCCATTGTTTCCCCATCTATTTGTCATGAAGTGATGGGACTGGATGCCATGATCTTAGTTTTCTGAACATTGAGTTTTAAGCCAAGTTTTTCACTCTCCTCTTTCAATCTCTCATCAAGAGGCTCTTTAGTTCTTTACTTTCTGCCATAAGGGTGGTGTCATCTGCATATCTGAGGTTATTAATATTTCTCCCAGCAATCTTGAGTCCAGCTTGTGCTTCATCCAGTCTGGCATTTCTCATCATGTTTTCTGCACATAAGTTAAAAAAGCAGGGTGAAAATATACAGCCTTGATGTACTCCTTTCCCGATTTGGAACCAGTCTGTTTTTTCTATGTCTGGTTCTAACTGTTGCTTCTTGACCTGCATACAGATTTCTCAGGAGGCAGGTGAGGTGGTCTGGTATTACTATCTCTCTAAGTATTTCCACAGTTTGTTGTGATCCACACAGTCAAAGGCTTTGGCATAGTCAATAAAGCAGAAGTATTTGTTTTATTATACAGTAATTCTATGAGAGAGAAGCTAGTATTACCTAAGCTTTTTACAGTCCCTACCACTGAGTCAGGGAAATAGTAGAACCTTGCTTGAAGTTTCACAGCTACCTTGAATAGAGTGACGGATCAGAATATGAGCTGATCTGAATAGCTGGTGTTCTTCAACACCACTCTGAGATTTGGGGAACATGCTCTCTTTTTGACTTTTAAATACCCAGAGAATAGAAGCAGGAATATCCCCTCATCTCATTCTTTTGAAGTACATAGTGCACAGGTAATAGCCAAATATCCAAATAAAAAAAAGTGTGATGTGTGTTAATTTAAAAATACCTACCAGTTCAAATTAAAATATTTTAAATTTTTTATTGAGATTTTTATTAAAAATTAAAAATAAAAAGTCAATAAAATATACATATAAATGTCCACAGGAAGCCAGAACAGGGAGAAGTGCATTTGCCTGGTGGAGTTAGAGAAAATATCCCAAGGGAAGTAATGTTGATGTTTGAATCTTAAAGGAACAGTAGAAAATTTCTGGCTGAAAGTGTTGGGAGAATCCCAGAGATAAGTAAACAGAATGTGGGAAGGCTGGCAGGTATAAATTTCAGTAAAGCATTTGACTTGAATAGGAAGTTGAGTTGCATCATCTTTCCCTGTCAGCTTGGTGGTCTGAAGTTTAATACCAGCTTATTTGTGTGAGTGAGTGAAGTCGCTCAGTTGTGTCCAACTCTTTGCGACCCCGTGGACTGTAGCCCACCAGGCTCCTCTGTCCATGGGATTTTCCCAGGCAAGAATACTGGACTGGATTGCCATTTTCTTCTCCAGGAGATCTTCCCGACCCAGGGAATGAACCTGGGTCTCTCGCATTGCAGGCAGACTCTTTAGCCTCTGAGCCACCAGGGAAGCCAGCTTATTTATAGAGTTATAATTCCTTTTTCTGTTTAAACACAGTATCACTGCCAGAAATTAGTGAATAAAATATTTAGCTTAAAAGAAATGTATATAATTATTTGTTATTCAGGTGCTACTTGTTTATAATTTCTCCTACATTAGATTAAGTTTGCTGATCTAAGGAGGTCAATATCTGATTTTCTAATCAAGATTAAAATAAATTTTTATGAATTTACGGTGGATTGCAAGTATTTAAGTTGGAGAAGAAACCATTTCTATTAGAAATAGAGACAGTGACAATGCTATGAAATGACTGAATTTAAGCTTCATGAGGACAGGAATCTTTGTCCATTGCTATATCCTCAGCAGTAGGATATTCCTGGCAAATTATGGGCACATCACAAATATTTGTTGAACGATTTTGAGTGAAATAGCAACTAGGTATGAGCAAAGCATACAGAAACAACTAATAAAAAACATAGCCATTAGGAGTAATTTAGAATAATTGGTGGCAAAAATAGTTAGTGTATGAAATGGTGTATAACAGGTGTTGCTCTGAATGAAGATCCTGAATAGACAGGAAAAGTTAAATCATCCTGAATACTTTTCAAAATACTTTTTTTTTAGAAAAAATTCAAAAATGAGTAGAATAAAAAGAATCACTGGTCAAAGTGATAAACTTCTCTTTCAGAAAATTTGCTTTTGTTCAATATATTCTAATAATGTTAATAAATCAAGCATTACTGTAATCTGATAATTTCATTTAAATATGTGCTACCTTAAATACACAATAACTATGTTGCTTCATCTTAAATAGGCAAATTTGAAGTTAACTTCTATTGAAAACAACTTATATAATAATGACAATTAATTAAAATCACACAATAGTTGAGAATTTGTTTCAGAGTTTAATAGTTTCAATGATTACTGGGTTTAGTCACTTAAAGAGAGTGAAAGTAGTGACTTCTTTGATTCATTTTAAATGATTAAATATGAGTTTCTCTTTTTTCCTAAATTGAAACATAGGTAATTCAGCTGATTATGTCACGGTACTGCTGGTAAGATTTCCCCATGTACTGTTGTTCCTTTTTGCTCTTGTGACATTCTTTGGAAGGAAGACATATGTGAAGGCCACACTTCAAGAATGAAGTTATGTTCCACCTCCCTGAGGGTAAAGTATCTACGTACATTATTTGGAATTCTTCTGCATGGGATATTCGCCTGTTTGCTCCCATGATTTAAGATCTTCCCTCAGAGCTCAGTTGGTAGAGAATCTGCCTGCGATGCAGGAGACCCTGGTTTGATTCTTGGGTTGGGAAGGTCTGCTGGAGAAGGGATAGTCTACCCACTCCAGTATTCTTGGGCTTCCCTTGTGGCTCAGCTTTATTTTATACTTGGGTTATAATTCAATACTACTTTATTTTGCTGCTCAGATTGTTGCCGGTTTGACCACTGGGATCTCTTTCAGTTGGCTCTGGGTCCCTTTGACATGTCCATTATCTTGTCTTTGTTTGAGTACTTCCTTATCTTTTGGCGTTGCATCTTGCTCCAGGTTCATGTTATATATTTCTGATTCCTAGAATCAGTCATTTCTGCAGGCATCCTTGGTTGTTTTCATTAGAAAATCGTATTGGAAACCAATATCTAAGCACCAGATGTGCTTGTTTTTACTGAGGCATGACTGGCTCTGTTTGCTTTTAGCTGACAAAATAAGTAAATGTATGTGTATATTATCCATATACATGCATAAATCTATTATTGTTTCTATATATAACCCTCTAGTTATTTTATGCTAAATATCAGTTTGTATTGATATCCCCATCTCTAATTCTAATTAAATTATTGCATGTATCTTTCTAGCCTCCTCCTCTTGATTCTCTGTGACCTTCCAATCCAACAGTGAGAAAACTGGCTCCTATCATCTCCCTCCACTTATTTATTCAGTTCCAGATACATATGTAGCATTTTTTGAATTGATAGCTCATACCTCTGGGGGAAACAACTTTCTAGTGCTATGTTCTGTGCCTTATGCTTTCAGTCTTACAGATTCCACATACTTCCAGTTACTTAAGTCAGCAGTTTTCCTCCATCCTCATTAGGAAGGTTGATTAATACATTTGTAATGTAGATAGATTCTTTTGTCACATTATGCAACCCATCCAGGGATCTCCTGACCTCCTAAATGATTTTTTATTTTTAAGCCGTGTGCATGAAGTGTCCCTCTGTGCTACTGGTGTCATATACCTGCCATTATAATATCACACAGGATAGCTTCACTGACTTAAAAATTACTTGTGTGTCATCTAACTTTCCTCTCTCCTCCCCATCATCTCCAACAGCCTATTGATGAAAACTGATTTTTATTGGCCAGATAACCCATTTTAATACTTAAGAACTTATACAACAGTGACTGAATGTGCTAGGGAGTACTATTGACTGCTTCCTTATTTAATTTATTATTATTTAATCCATCATGAGTCTTATGCTATTTTTTAAAAGAATTCTGAGATCTGACATTCTGAGTTTCTCTAATTTTATTGGGATGAATCAGCAACCACATATTTTGTATTCCTGGATAGACTCTATATTCTGTTGAGTAAGCTCTGTCTAGAAACACTTTGGGACATTAAGAACTTTGCTTTATAATGACTCAAATAATGCAATACTTTTCGTATTACCTGTTTATAGTGAATCAACTATGATGTGATAGTAAAAAGATATTTCCCTTATGTGTGACTAATTTTAATTAGAATAGCCAGCTATGGAGCTGGCTCACTCAATTAGACTGTGATAAATGGTCTCTTAGTTATGTCATGAAATTTTGTTTTTCATTAAAAATTTCAACTGTGGCATATACATAGACTGGACACTATAGTTGTCTCTCCAATATCCCTTTGCCATTCCTCTTCTGTGTACTCAGTGTTCCGTTGTGTCGCACTCTTTGAGGCCTAATGGACAGTAGCCCTCCAGGCTCCTCTGTCCATGGAATTCTCCAGGCAAGCATACTAGAGTATGTGGCCATTTCTTCAGGGCATCTTCCTGACCCAGGGATCTAACCTGGGTCTTGGCGCAGGCAGGTTCTTTATCATCTGAGTCACCTCTTCCCTGGTGTAGCAGCCATGTAATTTCGTAGAAATTAATGCCATCCCAAATTCTAGTGGTGAATCTTGACTTATAACAAAGACTGCAGCCAGCTAGCACATAGCATTCTCTTGGCCACAGGATTTAGCACAGTGGTAATCAGGGTAACACTGAGAACTTTTTTAGCTTATTATGGGATATATCCCTTCTCTCTGTCTCTTGGATGTGAAGGTTGAAGGATGGTTCCAGTCATTGATGACATCCATATTATGACCCTGAGTCAAGCCAGCCTGAAGATATGGCTCATGTAAGAAGGCTAAGGTGAGAAATGTCGAGATGTAGAGCTAGAATCTTTTTTTCATTCTACCTGAAATCTCCCTCAGGACATTTTGGTAATATGCTGGAGTAAATACCCTAATATGATTAAGTTGCTTTATGTTTTCTGTTATTAGCAATTAAAGTATTCAAACAGATAAGCATAATTGGGAAAAATGAGACTTTAAGTTGTTTAAAATTCAGTAACTTAACATTCTAGTATATCTACTCTGACCCTCGTTTGTCAGTTCTTCCCTTTCTCAACTCTTTCTGATCCCATATTTTTGTAGATTACATTTTTATATCACATCTAGACAATCTGCTTAAAATGTGAAATTATTTTCATGAATTAAAATTTTCCAAGGGCTCCAGCAACATATAGTTCAGGCATAAAATGAAATAAATAACAACAAAATAAAAAAATTTAAATAATATACTTATATGATTTTTCTTTATTATAATTATTTAATATCTCCTGGACATATAGCTATTTTCTATTCTGCACCTAATATAATAATTAAGAACTTCAGATATTTGATATGCATTTTAAATTGAGTAATATAGATGGATATAGTTTCATTATATACTATTAAGTCTAGTAGTACAACTAAGTTGTTCTTGAATATTTGGTTTTGGTCGGTTTTATAAGTAGATAAGTATTTATCCTCCCATTTTTACAACCCCTTCCTTCCTTCAACTGCTTCATAGTAGACTAATATTAATGGAAAACTTACTGTGTGCCAAAGACTTCATTACAGTTTAAACTCTTCTAATTGCCTTAATAGGCAGTTCATTTTGTAGATTAGGCAACTATGATTCAGATAGATTTGTCTCCTACTGAATATCACACAGCTACTATGTAGCTCTAGGTGTACTTGAACATGGGCCTGTCTGCCTCTAGGGTCACTTAGTTTATTCATTGAATTTGAATATCTCACATCCTTTGTCTTTTCCTCTCAGTGCCTGCCCATTATATATAAGAGCAATAGTGTTTTAATCAGCCTTTGTGAGGGAAGAAGGGAGAAAAATGAGATAAGGGGAAGGAGGAATAAAGCTCTCTTGTGGCCAGATTCACTACTGAAGCAGATGAAATCAATTCTGGAAATTCTAAAGAAAAAGCATATGTGGTAGATAGCAGAATGGACATGTTGAAAATGGCTTCCCAACGTTCTATAGTGAAAACATGGATTATAGATGAATCCTCATACTTCTGAGGAACTCTGATAGTATGGAACCTACTTGTGGAGGTATGATTCTAAAGGAATTCCACATGTTCTTTTAAGACTCAAATTTATTTACGTTTCTTTTTTTTCCCCCCACTCTGTAGTCAGGGAGAGGGGGATGTGAGTGGCACATCATTTTTAGCCTTCTACAACATGGCCCATATGGAACTCTTTTTGTTTGACAGTTCTTTTGATGCTAAATTGGTAATGATTAATCTCTTTTAAATTAGATGTATTATTGCATCTTGCTGTCAAAGCCCTTTATTTTAACTTTTTAAAACTTTTTTCACTTTAAAAAATTTTCAGTGACTTAAAACTTACAATGATTATGACACTGAATTTTTCACTTTTTTAAAGTAAAAATTTATTAAGTAAAACCATTTTTCAGCCCTGCTATGTGTATGTATCCTCAGTCGATCAATCATGTCTGACTCTTTGCCGTCCCATAGACTGTAGCTTACCAGACTCCTCTGTCCATGAAAATTTCCAGGCAAGAATACTAGAATGGGTTGCCATTTCCTACTCTGGGGATCTTCCCAACTCAGGGATTGAATGCACTTGGGCAAAAGTCTCTTGTGTCTCCTGCACTGGCAGGCAGATTCTTTACCAGTAGCACCACCTGGGAAGCCCTGCTGATACCAGAGAACAATTAAATAAATGAATATAATATATTTTAATTATTAAACCAGACTTAGTGACTCCTCTGAAGACGTCATAGTAAATTTTCCCTTAGGGCAAAAACACACTGAGTTATGTTGTAAGACAGGAGGACATTTCACATTTACCTGAAAAATGGAATGTATTATAGTATAGATTCAGTTATGAAAGACTGTTGAACTCAAGTGCTGTAATTCATTATACCTTTAGAGAGCTCTGACTAGTAATGAATGGTAAATAGACTTTTCTATAGTTGGATAAAAGGGAAGTGATTTTTGAAATGTTTCTGTTCATTCCAGTCAAATAAATTTTAATTTAATTTTCAAGTTGATCACTCCAAACATTTGAATAAAAATAAACATAATAAGAACTATGTGTTGTCATCCCTCCGTATCCACAAGAGATTGGTTCCAGGACACCTTGCAGATACCGAAATCTTAGATGCTCAAGTCCCTTATATAAAATGGCCTAGAACAGTTGGTCTTCTGTAAGCACAGATATTGAGGGCCGATAGTATTAGGTATTTAAGTTTAATAACTTCCTCCTTCAAATGGACTAATTTT
Organism: Aepyceros melampus; assembly: GCA_006408695.1. Lineage (NCBI taxonomy): Eukaryota > Metazoa > Chordata > Mammalia > Artiodactyla > Bovidae > Aepyceros > Aepyceros melampus. The sequence goes on along the minus strand of SJXQ01007003.1, from coordinate 223,154 downwards.
CCTAATTGATTCAATTAGCTAAAAAGGGGAAATCTCCCTTTCAATCTATTTAGGTATACTTGAAATTTTTTTATGGAAATGTCTTCAGAGGAGCAATCTGGTTGGACATAAGTGTGTTGGAGTTGGAATCAATTAGTAGGTAATCTCTCTTTGAAGATACCTATTCTTTGCAAACCAAGGGAAAAGAACTTTCCCTTTGGAGTTCTTTTTTCACAATGGGTCTCTAAAGTTCCACAAATTAACCCTATCTTGCATGTATTTGTGATTTATAGCAAAAAAGAAAAAAAAATTATTAGTTTTCTGTCCTTAAAAAATTATTAATGATTTCCACTAGAAGATTCTGATAACTATTTGAAAAGTATGGCAATAATATACACGTCACATAGTAAAGATGAAGTTGTCAACTAAGACACAGTACTACTTTTATGGCCTTGGTTTATACTTAGTGGCCTCCTTGTTCCTGAAGAAACTTGAATAACTGAAAGTTGGAATTTAATATTATCTTAATTAACTGAAATGAGAGTGATAATTTATTATTCATGCTATTTTTGGCATATATACTATAAAAATATTAAGTATTTTTAGTTTTAAGGAGATAGAAAAACTAAAATTTTACAAACTGCTAAAGTTAACTGTTTCTCTTCAGATTATTGAGCCATTTCCTTCCTTGTGGACTGACCCCTTAGTCTTTCTAATAAATTCTGTGTCAGTTTTAAACTAGTTTTAAACCAAAGCCTCTGTATAATTTGCATCATCAAAATGTGTTAAAAAGACTCTAGTGGGCAGTTTGTTCTGTAAATTTACCTTAGCAGTGTTTGGAGTTTTTAATTAGATATTTTTATTTATGTATACATATATAATGTGTGTATTTGCAGTTATATATTATACCACTCATGTGATCACAGTATCCATCATAGAAATATTGAAGTGTGATTAATCATATCCATTTAAAGTTATTTAGTTCAGTTCAGTTCGGTCACTCAGTCGTGTCCGACTCTTTGTGACCCCATGAACCGCAGCACACCAGGCCTCCCTGTACATCACCAGCTCTGGAGTCCACTCAAACCCATGGCCATCGAGTCGGTGATGCCATCCAACCGTCTCATCCTCTGTCGTTCCCTTCTCCTCATGCCCTCAATCTTTCCCAGCATCAGAGTCTTTCCTTTTTTTAAACCTATTTTTTTTTTTTAATTTTTATTTTTACTTATCAGTTCTTTCCATCAGGTGGCCAAGGTATTGGAGTTTCAGCTGTAGCATCAGTCTTTCCGAAGAAATCCCAGGGCTGATCTCCTTCAGAATGGACTGGTTGGATCTCCTTGCAGTCCAAGGGACTCTCAAGAGTCTTCTCCAACACTACAGTTCAAAAGCATCAATTCTTTGGCATTCAGCTTTCTTTATAGTCCAACTCTCATATCCATACATGACCACTGGGAAAACCATAGCCTTGACTAGACGGACCTTTGTTGCCAAAGTAATGTCTCTGCTTTTTAATATGCTGTCTAGGTTAGTCATAACTTTCCTTCCAAAGAGTAAGCATCTTTTGATTTCATGGCTGCAATCACCATCTTCAATGATTTTGGAGCTAAGAAAAATAAAGTCAGCCACTTTTTCCACTGTTTCCCCATCTATTCAGTATGAGGTGATGGGACCAGATGCCATTATTACACAATTACATTTTATGTCACTGTATATGTGACAAGATGCCACTTTAAATGTGGCATTTCCCTTTTATATTTGTATACTTTATATATAATATAAATTCAGTGAGAAAAATAAGCTAATCTTTTGAATTTCAAATTAAATAAAACAAATGAATTAGTGTCTTTGAAATTACTTTTGGTTCCATTTTAGAAAAAGTTGAAGACATAACAAGTTTTATATTTTAATGATATTATTTTATCATAATATGGATAAACACAATTACATTTTATGTCACTGTATATGTGACAAGATGCCACTTTAAATGTGACATTTCCCTTTTATATTTGTATACTTTATATATAATATAAATTCAGTGAGAAAAATAAGCTAATCTTTTGAATTTCAAATTAAATAAAACAAATGAATTAGTGTCTTTGAAATTACTTTTGGTTCCATTTTAGAAAAAGTTGAAGACATAACAAGTTTTATATTTTAATGATATTATTTTATCATAATATGGATACAAAATATAATAGATTAAAATAAAATCATATTATTTTTCATTATTTTATAGTTCTTAGATTGTTCACTTTAAAACAGTGAGCATATATATGAAGAAAAGGGGAATGTGTAAACATTTATCTGGATAATTCCAGTAAAAATATATGGATTGTTATTTAGATATTTTAAACCTTTATTTATTATAATTTTTGGAGATGCAGTTAGTGTTTCTTTATACACAATATACCATGATATTTACATAGCTTTTTACTGTATAATAGTATACTATAAAGTACACTGTCTTATTTATACCTCATAATAAACTTGGAACATGGGCAGGATAGGTTCTGTCTCTGTTAGTAAATGCAAGGACAGAAATATTTAAAATTTTGCCCAATTCATGGGGCCACTAATGGGCAAGACAGGAAAGAAGAAAAATATAAATTGCACCAAGGGTCTTTTCTAACCCACCTCCTAGAGTAATGAAAATAAAAATTAACAAGTGGGACCTAATTAAACTTAAAAGCTTTTGCACAGCAAAGAAAACCATAGACAAGGCTAAAAGACAACAAAATATTTGCAAATGAAGCAACTGCCAAAGTATTCAGTTCAGTTCAGTCGCTCAGTCATGTCCAACACTTTGCGCGACCCTATGAATCGCAGCACGCCAGGCCTCCTTGTCCATCACCATCTCCCGGAGTTCACTCAGACTCACATCCATCGAGTCTGTGATGCCATCCAGCCATCTCATCTTTGGTCGTCCCCTTCTCCTCCTGCCCCCAATACCTCCCAGCATCAGAGTCTTTTCCAATGAGTCAACTCTTCGCATGAGGTGGCCAAAGTACTGGAGCTTCAGCTTCAGCATCATTCCTTCCAAAGAAATCCCAGGGTTGATCTCCTTCAGAATGGACTGGTTGGATCTCCTTGCAGTCCAAGGGACTCTCAAGAGTCTTCTCCAACACCACAGTTCAAAAGCATCAATTCTTCGGCGCTCAGCCTTCTTCACAGTCCAACTCTCACATCCATACATGACCACAGGAAAAACCATAGCCTTGACTAGACGGACCTTAGTCGGCAAAGTAATGTCTCTGCTTTTGAATATACTATCTAGGTTGGTCATAACTTTTCTTCCAAGGAGTAAGCGCCTTTTAATTTCATGGCTGCAGTCACCATCTGCAGTGATTTTGGAGCCC